>CAUYON010001710.1:0-28064 GCA_963573935.1 Arctocebus calabarensis
GCTGGACAACTGCTGAGGAGACACCTGTGCCTTTGTGTCTCCTTCACTTCACACTTAGGACTAAATGTGGAACCCCCATCTCCTATGCCTAGGTCAATTTCTTGTGAATTTCCTAGGCCTCAATTCCATGAATGGACTGTATCCATTCATTGATACATTCATTCACCTTGCCCCTTGTGAAAGGGAATGTATTCATTCGTTTCCTGGCCAAGGAACCCATACCACTATATATGCCCCATATAGAGACTAAAGGCCTAACGGAGGAGATAGGGAAAGCCCGGGAGAGAAACGGAGAGAGCTTCTCTCTCCCCACTAGAATTCTTTCCCTCTACCAGGAGCTTTAGTGTTTTCTGTATTCTTTTCTGTGAATAAATTCTGTCTTACAAAAAAAAAAAAAAAAAAAAAAAAGAACCCACCTGTCAGGGGTCATGAGGATTAAATTAGTTAATGTACATAAATACATGATCACACTACCAGGCACCTAATAAGGGTCAATAAACATGAGCTGTGATGATGGTCAGTTCTTCTGATGTCATTCCTTTGGGTCCTCTGTTTCTATAATTCCCACTCACTATTTCCAGATACTCTTTGAAACAACTTTATCTCCTTCCCCAGCTCCAGAGCACTGTGTTCCACTTGCTGGGCTGGTGCTCCTTCCAGGTATATGAAGACACCCACCACAAAGCCACAAAGGAGCATAGGGGACATGACTCCCTTGCCCTTCTCTCCCTTACCCCAACTTATCAGACTCCTCCAGAAAAAGGCCTAGTGCACTTGGTATCTAACTTATTTGCCGATTTGTATTCAACCACGTCTGATTCTGTTTCGTGAATGTATTTCTCATGTAGAAGCAACCAGTGATATCACAGATGAGGAAATGAAATGCAGAGAAGAGAAGGGCTTTGTCTAAAGTGCTTCCCAGCCAGCACACCACAAATGAATTACAGTTCTGTGGGATCAGACCCGCTCAAGGCTTTGGGCAGACAGAGTATCTATGGATGGCCTTCTATAGCCACAAGTTACCTTGTTTGTGGTTCCTCAGAAGACCACTCAAGATGGGAAGGGCCTGCTGGCATGCACTATGATCCCCTTGGAGAGTGAACAGGGCAAGTGGTGTTTGACCCATGTTCCTCTGCAGAGCTGCAAGGAGATACTTCATGCCAAGACACCTACTCCAGCTGCCAGCTGATGCCTGGTCACCATCACAGGGACAGGGAGTCTGATGAGGTGCTGGAGCAGTTCATACACCAAGGCTACCATGCGCAGTCCCAAGTGCAGCAATCAGAAGGAAAAGGGCCAGAGAGATGGGTAGTGTTTAGTCAGTGGCAATGACCCTGAACTGGGCTTCATCCATGCCATATATCTTTGTCTGCTTGTTGTAGTTGTACCCTTCAAGCGCCATCCAAGCCAGCTGCAGAGTGAACGCTCCAGCAGCACATCCCCTATGCCCCACAAATGAGAGTACCATCATTCTTCTGAATCCTTGATGTGAATAAGGTCTGTTGGACTTGAAACCTATCTGCATCATCACAAAAACTTTCAACACCACATTTGTCAATGAAAAACAAAAGGGAAGAGCTGTTAAATTCGTTAACTATAATTGCAACTGTTATGAATCTTTAATGGTATAAAAATGGCTTTAAATTTTTTATCACTCACTTGTGCAAAGTTTCTTATCAAGGGTGACTATCAAGAATTTGTAGCGATCATCATGTTCAAAGTCTTGATAGGGCACTGTGTAGGAATTGTTTCAAGCATAAAACCTTGCTATGAGATAGTTATATTTATGGAAGGAAGCAAGTTCCAGTTTCTCTTTAAAAGTAGAAAAATGTTTTATACTAATGCAATATATAATGTCTTTCCTAATATACTACATGTTATTTTTTTCATTTTGTATAATACAAAGAAGACAGAATGACTTTCCCCCTCAACCCTTGTATAGATACTCTAAGTCCCCCAAACTTTACTACTGTGTACAATAGAAAAATCCCCATTTCCATGTGTGTCATGACTTTAAAAGGTTGGGAATCCCTATTATAAGGTATTGTGCTTGATCTTCATAAACTCAGGATGGTACGTTACTAGCTGACATTGGTTGCACATCAATGTGGCCATGAGACTTCCCCAGGGCTAATGGAAGGATCTTTAGAGGCCAAAGATGTCACCATATGACTCCTTGGGGTCGTTCCCCTGATTCTGTTCACTTGTGTTTTCCAGGTCTGAGTTCCCATTGGTAGTAGAACCTGACATGGTGAAGAAGGGGAAGAATGTGCCTGGCAGAGGGAGGTGCAGTTCTCAAGTAGCAAAGAGGTTCTCACCAGCTCCCCCAATCTGACCATTTCTCTTTAGCTCTTCTAAGAGTCTCTCTTCTCTACCTCTTGATTTTAAATAACTTCCTGAACAATAAATGCAAAGAGTTCCAAATGAAAACTGATTGATAGCCTTGTATAATCATATAATAAAAACACACTGATATGCATATACATTATGTGTGGGCTCGTCTGTCTATACACATCTGTGTCTACTCCAGAGGGAGGAATATGCAATAACGTCTTCTGAAACAAATTGTCAAGGTGTCAATAAGGAATCTCGTAATGAATGTGTGGGTGTGATCTGGGGTAATTTCATCACAATTATGTGGCTCAGGTTGATTTCCCAAGACAGGTCTTAAAGGCACAAGCCCCACTCCCAAGAGGAAAGCTGGGTGTTTCGCTTCCTATGGAGTCTTTAAAGCATCACATTTCCAGGGCAAAATACCTTCCTTGGATGGGTCAGACCCATCTGAAAAAGTCACTCAGGAGATGTTAAGACTGTCAGGCCACAGCTGCAAGCTTTTAAAAGCTAGGGATTTCTCTGTGTCTGACCCCCAGCAATCTTAGCAACTTTTCATGCCTAAGAAATAAACAAGAGCATTACCTCACCAAAGAAGTTACAAGGCCAGTGATGAATATTAACTGTATCAAACACTGTTCAAAATGTTGGGGGGATAAGGAAAAGCAAAGATGGGAATTGGACTGATATATGCTAGAGGGGAAAAGGAGAATATGTATGTCCCTTGTCCCCAGGGAATTCCCACCCTATCTGGAGGGATAGATGTATGAGCAAATACTGACAATTTGATGTCGAGTGGGATGTAATAGAGGTCTAAATCATGGGGACACAGGGTAGGGGTGAGAACCTAAGAAAGACTTTCTAGGACAGGTGCTATATAAGCTGGACCTCGAAAGTAGAATAAAAGGTGCAGCCAGCATCTAAGAGAATGCTTTTACCTAGTACCTTGCTCAATGCTGACTGCAAAGCAGTCTCCCCTCAACAAAATATTCTTAAATGAAGTATAAACTCCATTCAGGACTCTTCTAAGCAGGGACAAGCATACTCAGTTGCCCACACTCAAACCAGGCGCAGAACTTGAACTCACTGTCAGGAAAGACATATGTGGTCCAGAAAATTATGTGGGTGTGGCCACAGGGCTATGTCTGGGCCATCCATGACAGCCACTTCCGAGGAATTCCAGAGACAGACTAGAAGAAGAAAGAAAAGAGAAGAGGACTGACTTACTGAGTGGGATCCCGTAGGAAAGGCAGTAAAGGCAGAAATAATCTTCTTTGCTTTCCCAACAATCAGCTTTGCTAGCTCATGCCAAAAACCTGAGAGCTCTCCTGATGCCTTCTTGTGACCTTCCCCAACCCACATACTCCTGACCTGTCACTGGGTTCTGGCAAGGTGTCCTTGAAAACATCTCTCAATTATATTCCCTTTCCATCCCTCCATATTTTAGTCCAGCTCCAACTCTGGAGAATTATAACTCCTTGTCTGGATCACTGTCCCAACCAGCCTCAAGCCTCCAAGCCATTTACCTCCCTTAATCGTCAGTCTGCTTTTTCAAAAATACTTAAAACTTCTCTCCCCTAAACCTTTCAATACCCCAACTGTTGCCCCTCAGATACACCTCCAACTCCTAGGCTTGGCCAACCTTGAGTCCCTGGGATAAAGCCCACTTGCTTATGGTGTATAATTTGTTCGATGTGTTGTTGGATTCTGTTTGTTAGTATCTTGTTAAATATTTTTGCATCAATATTCATTAGTGATATTGGTCTATAGTTTTCTTTTCTTGTCTTTTCTTGTCTTGTCCCTAAGCCATCTTTCCCTGGCTTAGGGATCAAGGTGTTGTTTGCTTCATAGAATGTGTTGGATAGTATTCCTTCTTTTTCTATATTTTGGAAGAGGTTTAGTACTATTGGTATTAGCTCTTCTTTAAAGATTTGGTAGAATTCTGACCTGAAGCCATGACCCTCGAACTAGCAGTGCTTCTTTCTGTCTCATTGTGCCTGCCTGTGTTGTCTCCTTGCCAATGCCCCTACACCCTGTCCTACAATGTCCTACAATTGTCCTTGCCAATGTCCTACACCCTGATGATCAGAGCTGTCCTTGATTAGTGATCCTGTGTCACTCTGGCCTCAGGGTGGGACACTGCATTCATCCATTCATTCAACAAATATTAATCAAGCACCTGCAATATGCCAGGTACTTTCCTAGATGCTGGACATTTAGGAGTCAGAAAAATTGGATATTGTTCCTGCCCTGTGATACTTATAATCTAATAGGGAGAAAGATACTGATCAAACAATCCCACAAATATATATGTAATTACAAACCATAGCTTTGAAAATCAGGGAGTTATGACAGAGTATCAGGAAGAACCTATTGACTTTGGGAGCTGAGGGTCTTGGCAATCAGGGAGGGTTTCTTGAGGAAATGATAGCTCAGGATGGGCAGGAGTGTGCAGGCAGAGGTGGTGAAAGAAGGCACTCCAGGCAGAGAGATGGTGCGTGCAAAGACTCTGAGGCACAGGGAATGTAGCATATGTGAAGAATTGAAAGGCAGCCAGAGGCTCAGCGCCTGTGGCTCAGCGGGCTAAAGCGCCAGCCACGTACACTTGAGCTGGTGGGTTCTAATCCAGCCCAGCCCACCAAACAACAATGACGGCTGCAACCAAAAAATAAAATGGCCGGGCGTTGTGGCGGGCACCTGTGCTCCCAGCTACTTGGGAGGCAGAGGCAAGAGACTTGCTTGAGCCCAGGAATTGGAGGTTGCTGTGAGCTGTGATGCCATAGCACTCTATCCAGGGTGACAGCTTGAGGCTCTGTCTCAAAAAAAAAAAAAAAAAAAAAGAAAGGCAGCCAGAGTGGCATATCTACTTCATCCTAAGTGTGGGACAGGTACTTTGTCTTAATTCCCCTTAGGAGAACAGAGACTAAGATATAACTGTTAACAAGTTTCTACTGACAATTTGGAACTGGTTTAAGAAGTAAAACAAAATAATTTCTCAAGACTGAATAGGGCCAGATGTGCAGTAAGGTTCCCTAAACTCCCTGGCTTTGCATCTCTCCCACCTCCTCCATGTTTGAGCCTGAGTTTCCTCCTCTTATCATCAGAAATACTTTGGGCATCCCTTGCACTATGGAGTCCAGGCCAAACTGAATCCCAGTTGAGAGCTAGAAGGCAATTTCCCTTTAAAGGGAAATCACTCCCTTTAAGGTTTATTGCAGAATCCTTATCTCTAGCCCGAGGACTGACCACCCTCCAGAGGGTTTGACTATGAGAACTTGTATTCTCTTCATGGGAAATCTCATTCCCATCCATAAAAGTGTTATCTGTCCCTGTCACAAAGATAGAAAAATTCCTCATATGTTGGGTTATTTCATATTAAGGAAAGTCATATATGAGACTTTGACATCCCAGCCCAGGTGAGGCTGTAGAACATTTTATTTTTAGCCTATTCTTATCATAGGTTTAAAAATCTTGGCCATACCCGATGGCTCATGCCTGTAATCCTAGCACTTCAGAGGCTAATGTGAGAAGGTTGCTTGAGCTCAGGAGTTCATTACTACCCTGAGCAAGAGTGAGACCTCATCTCAATTAAAAAAGAATAGGAAAATTACCTGGGGGTCGTGGAAGGCACTTGTAGTCCCAGTTACTTGGGAGGCTGAGGCAGGAGGATCTCCTGAACCCAGGAATTTGAGGTTGCTGTGACCTAGGCTGATACCGTGGCACTCTATACTAGGCAAGAGAGTGAGACTCTATTTAAAAAAAAATTAAATATAAAAAATCTTGGGTCCTGGTCTCATTAAGAATCAACTTATATGGCCCATATTGCTGGTAGTACCCCAATATTCATTATTCTTTTCTTCTACAGTTCTAGAACCTCTGATTTCTAGCTGTGTCCAAAGACTGTGAGTAAAGACTACCTTGTCCAGCTTCCTTTACAGCTGGGCAAAGTCATGTGACTAAGTTCTGGCTAATAGTAAATGTAGAATTATTATTAACTGCATATCCTTATAGGAAAGAAGGATTCCTTTTCCTAGCTAGCTGGAATGTAGAAATGCACCATCCTGGATAAGGCAAATGAGAAAAATGTCTATAGATGGCAAAGCAACAAAATAGAAGGAGCCTGGGGTTCCTGACATCATGACACTCCCATAAGAACCTTGGAAAGCTTAGTCTTAGACTATTAAATGAAAGAGAAATAAAATTCAATATTATTTAACCACTGTTATTTGGGGGGGGGGTGTCTCTATTTCAGCAACCAAACTTGTAACCTAAATCATATACTTTATTAAATATGAGATACATGACACATAGTAGGTGCTCACAAAATTACAGATGTCATTCATTTCTGGAATCCTCCAGCTGAGAATGGGAATGAAACTGCAGGCACTTATAGAGTATTATTGTAGGGATAACCTTTAAAGGAGGTGCCTTAATGGAGATGAAGCAATATTTGATTAAGATAGGTCTTTATGGAAAAAAATGCAAAAGACAGTGATACATTTGGTAAATCTGTGCAGATGCACAAGGCATATTTTATGATATAATGGAGATTTAAATGTGAGTTTCATCCCCAGCAAAATGAAATCATTGATTCTTTTGAAGGGGATCACGTCTGGGAGAGAGGAAATTGGGTAATCTTTGAAGAGTTTCTTATTTTATTTTCTTTTTTTTGAGACAGAGTCTCATTCTGTCACCCTTGGTAGAGTACTGTGGTATCACAGCTCACAGCAACCTCCAACTCTTGGGCTTAAGCAATTCTCTTGCCTTAGCCTCCCGAGTAGCTGGGACTACAGGTGCCCACCACAATGCCTGGCTATTTTTTGTTGCAGTTGCCACTGCTGTTTTAGCTGGTCGGGGGCCGAGTTCGAACTCGCCCCTCTCGGTATGTGGGGCTGGTGCCCTATCCACTGAACCACAGGTGCCGTCCAATTTCTGGAGATTTTCTAACTTGAAGGTGACATCATCGTTGCCATTATAACTGATGGCATAGTCAGTTAGATATGCCCTATTTTACCCTCAGTGATTATAAGCAATGAAGGTACAGTTTTGCTTAACCTTTGCTTATCATTCTTGGCAATGAAGTATGGTTGAGAGCTTAGATTTTCCTTATAAGCCCATTGCCCATTGGAGAAGGTAAGTGGAGAAAGGTGTGAGATTTTCATTGGTTTCTATGAGTAGCCACGCACACCAGGAATGAGTCCACCTTTCATTACAGCTGGGCCACCACTCCAGACTATAGCCTGGGCTATTTCAGCCTTCTGTCCTGGAGGCCTTTGTGTGGGGGCATATTAGGCTTCCCCAACTTCTAATGGAGCCCTTGTACTCCAGGAAAATCTTCTTATGTACTACCCAGAATCTATTCCCAATATATAAGCATATGAGTTTGGGATTCAGGAAGACCTAAGTTCAAATCTGAACTTTTCAAACTTCCTGCTTGGTGTGTTAACCCAAACAAATCAACTCAGTGTGTTTGAAGCTCAGTTTCTTCATTCGTGATGTAAGATTCATATCTTCTGCTTCTCACTGTCATAATTGCTTATTATTACCTTGCTCCCTGGTTCAGAAGAATCAAGTTTTGAGATGAATTGACCAGCTCACTGGAAACTCATGTGCAAGCTTGATACAGGATGTGAAGTTCAACTACACAGCAAAATCCATCATCGATCTGGCCTGTGAGAAATCAGATGAGAATGGTACACTGGACTTAGAAGAAAAAATGGTCTCAAGCTCTGACTCTACAGCCAACTTAATGTTTGGCATTAACTGAGTCATTCCTATCCTCTGGACCTACATTTCCTCATCTCTAAAATCTCTCCTATGATCTCTGTTGGTCCAGCAAAAGCCGGGCATCAATGGCACCACTTGGCCTTGGTCCCAGAGTGAATCAGCAAAGGTCAAGGCCAGATGAGGAGGCTAATATTGTTGAAAACTCTGGCACTTCATCCATAATTTTAAACAACATCCTGAAAACATCAACATAGCACTTATTCCATTCTGCACACAACAGAAAATGCTGTGAATGCACTAATTTAAAAATAAAACAAAAAATGCAGGTTCCTGCATTTGGAGGGCTTACAATTTACCTGGTGAGACAGACACAAGCCAGAACATTTACCAGTGCCCTCCAAATTACCCTCCTGTGCATCACTCCACCTGTGAAGAGAAGCCCTGTGAGCCCCAGGCAGACTTGTGGTCCCCAGAGCAGCTGTACCCCCACACCTTGTCTCCTGGTTGACTCTTGCCCCTCTGCTCTCTCTCTCTGCTTCTGAACCTTTGCACCCATGGGACCCTCTTCTTATCTGCTAGTTTGGCTCATTCCCTGTCATTTTTTAATTCTTAGTTAAGAGACCCCCACCTCCATGAAGTCTTCCTTGGTTCCCTAAAGCTGGGAGAGCCATGCTTTCTCAGGCTCCCAGAGCCCCAGGAGGTGCCCAGTGTAGCCCTTAATGGAAATTGTAGCAGTTACTCTGTCTTCTACTGAAAATTGGCCTTCTCTATTCTACTGAAAATTCTGTAGGAGCAGCAGGGATGGTCAGTGCCTGGTACATCACTGGAGCTATTTAGATGTGTGTTTATTCTCTGAATTGGGCTTTAGTGAACAAGAGTTGGGCTTCGAGGATTGCGCAGGAGTAGAGCAGGAAGGGAGAAATGGAGACAATCTTGTAGGTCCTGAGATATAAACATATATTTAAGTATGTGTGCAGGGGCGAGGGGAGATGGTAACAGGGAATGAACAGCATGGGGGCTGCTGCTGTCTTTGGCCAAGCAAACCTTCTAGCTGCCCAGCTTAATCTTAATCCCTAAGGGACTGCAGATTTTCCATGAGGAGGCTGAGATGTACCATGGAGAATTCTCCATCCCTGCCAAGTTTCCCTTAAGCATTTCTCACCTGTCTGGAAGCCCCAAGAATATTTGTGTTCAGTCGTTCTTGGGGCTTCATGCTTTAGGACAAGGTTCAGCAAATCTTCTGCAAAGAGGAAGATAGTAAATATTTTCATTTTTTGTGGGCCATAAAGTTTGTGCTGTAACTACGTAACTCTGTTGCTGGAGCAAGAAAGCAGCTATTGACAACGTACAGAAAAGAGAATGTAGCAGTGTTCCAATAAATCTTTATTTATAAGAACAGGCAGTGGCCTGTTTCCAACACACGTGAGTTTATACGAATGAAACGATTTAGAATGAAGCCCCTAGACAACTTCAGGATGAAAGTTGGTCACCAGAAAAACCAAATATTTGATTAGAGGGCGGGAACTTTCAGCCCCACCTGCCAATCTCTGGGGAGGAGAGAGGGGCTGGAGATTAAGTTATATAAAAGTTCTTGAACAGTGAGATTCAGGGAACATCTGGGTTGTGGACACACTGCTGTGCTGGGAAGGTATATAAACTCCTTGCCCGTGCCCCCCCCCATACTTTGCCCTAGACATCTCTTCCATTTAGCTGCTCCTGAGCTATACCCTGTATAATAAATTCAGCCCAGATAAGTCAAGTACCTTCCTAAGTTCTGTGTCATTCTATCAAGTTATGGAATCTGATATGGGATGTGGGAACCCCCTAAATTTTTAGTTGTCTGGGAAGGAACCCAAGGAATACAGATGGCTGTTCTCGCAGCTGCTAAGCTATATAGCTAAGCAGCTATTTCCTTGATTGTTTCCATCAGCCTCTTCTTTAGGTAACATGAAGCCCCCAGAAGTTGAGAGTCCAATGAGGTCATGCTGACAGTGGCAGGACCTGTTTCTCTGGTTGTCACCCCATCCTGTAAAGTCTCACCCATAGGGTTTCACATACACCCTCACATGTTCCTTTCCAGATATATTTACTCCACTTCCCTATACTGTGGCCATTTCTCCCCAGCTCCTGCTAGAGACACCAAGACAACCTTGATGTATAAGTCAAGGGTGATGCCAGCTGGTGCCCCCATCCCCAAACTGGAAGAGCCTCACAGCAACAAATTCAAAGAACAACCAACATTTAGCAAATAATTTCTACGCATCCCTAAAAGAGCTCTCCATGTATTAACTTGTTGATTTCTGACGGTAAACTTAAGAGGTAATCACTGTTTATATAAATCCATTTTACAGATGAGAAAACCAAGGTGCAGACAGAGGAAGTAACTTGTCCAAAGTCAGTTAGAAAGTGGCAGAGCCTGGGTTTGAACCCAGGTCATCAGAGCCTACAGTCTGTCCCCCAGATAGGGCTGCATTCCTGAGTAGAAGTCCTGCTGTGTTACGTGCATCAAATGGTGCCCCCTCCCTGCATGTGACCTACTTTGTCACTGAGCCCTCACAGCTGTGTTACAGGGTCTCTTGTGTCTCGCAGAAACCCCTAGCATCTCTCTCCTCAGGCTTCAGACCCAAACGTTAGGCCCCCACTTTCATTTTTCTTTGGTAGACTCCCTGTTACTCAAATAAACAATAAAAACTCGTACAAATTCTGCCCACTTGACAGAAGTGTCCATTTTCAGCGTCCTTTTTCTTTATGGGGAGCAGGAGCCCATCAGAGAGAATATTTATTTACTCAAATCTCCGAGAAGCCCCGTATTCACTCTGCTTCCTCTGCCTTCAAATGGACATTGTTCAATTGCGAACATCAGAGATTGACTTTTGAAGCCAAAATTATATCCTACGACCAATATCAATTTTATGCTACAAAAGATTTCCAGGAGAGTGGCGGTAAGCATTTCATTTTCTCATAGGGTAGGCTGGGAAAAGGGCCTGAGAGGGTCCAGCTTCTGAGGTTTTCACCTGAAGGTCAATTCTCCCTGGGTGAAGTCTTTGAAATCAAAGAAAAGGAAGGTGTCTGTGGCAAGGCAGGAGATGAAAGCCTGGAAAATTTCTGCAAATGCTACCTCCAGCCCAAGCAAACGCTAACACACCGATCCTCACCACTGTAATAAAGTTTCAAACCTGAAGCAAGGTCTGCCAGGATGCAACTGGCAGGAACTGAGATCTTGGGTGTTGGAGCCCACATTTCAAGTCCTGCACTGTTGGGAACGACAGCAGGAGATGGTGGATCCTGGACAATGGCCACGATCTCACAGGGGGGCAGGCAGTTTCTTCTTGATTGTGTTCACTTGCTTCTGGTTACTCACCTTTGGTTTACCCCTTTCAGTAGTAAAGAATGTGTGTTCCTTCTTCTTGCATCACTTTGCCACAGTCAATTTCATCAACTGTTCCTCACTCGAACCTCTGCCAAGAAGAAGCTTCTTTAGAATCATTGGGTAAAAAATTAGGCCCAGTTCTTTGTCTGAAGGCTGGCAAATTTCACTGTCTCCCTGCAGACAATACATTAAACACAGCTACAGATGGACTTCAAACACAGGGGTAATGAATTGGCGGAGCACTTAGGACTTGGAGCTGATCAGGCAGCTCAAGCTCAAACTGAGTTTTTTTTTTTTAATTAAGTCATATATACGTAGATCATGAATGCATTTATGCCTTTGTGAGATGAAATGTGTTGATTATTTCTATAAATTGGGGTGCTTACATCCTACTAATTAACATAGCTTTCGTGTCATTTGTTAAGCACAATGTTAAGACATTTGTGTTCAATACTGGATAGAATACACTTGTAGCCTTGCAATACGTTGCATATATGAGGTAAAATAGTTGATTTACTCATATTGAGATAAAATAGAAATCATGGTAATAAATTCCATTTGGGAAACATGAATAAAATATTTTGCATGCTACCAGGCTTTTCCTGCATCTATACAGTATATCTCTTATAGATTTGACCTGGCATTTCTCCTTTTGCCCCATAAATATACAAAGGTTGGGCAGCACCTGTGGATCAGTGGGTAGGGCACTGGCCCCATGTACTGAAAGTGGCAGGTTCAAGTTCAGCCCTGGCAAAACTGCAACAAAATATAGCTGGACGTTGTGGTGGGCAACTGTAGTCTCTGCTACTTGGGTGGCTGAGGCAACAGAATCACCTACGCCTAGGAGTTGGAAGTGTTTGTCAGCTGTGTGATATGACAGCACTCTCCTGAGGGAAAAAAAAGTGAGACTCTGTCTCTACAAAGAAAAAATACATTGGTACCATCATAGCTAAAGGCAATGCAAGCTGATAACATCAAGTGATCCTCCTGAGCTTATGCTTCTCAGTTGCTTCGAGTACAGGCCCATGACACCACTGCTGGGGAAGTATTGCACTTATTTCTTGGACAAATGGGATCATACTATGTTGTCAATCTTCTTAGAAACCCCTTAGCTTCCACTGATCTTTCTGCCTTTACCTTTGGAATTGCTGGAATTATAGGTGTGAGATATGGTGCTCATCCATGCTTCTGTTTTGATGAAGGTTTTCCTCATAGATAACAGCCCACAGATTCAAAGATAAGAACTCTGTTCAGATATAATTTACATACTCCACAATTCACCCATTTCTAGTATAGAATTCAATACTACACATTCAGGGATCACTTGTGCAGTTTGTTTGTTAGTAGATTAGTTTTCCTTAATGTATAAAGGAGAGAGATAGAAGAAGAAAATAATGAAGGTAATAAAAAAAATGGAGAGAGCAAGCCAATCAGAGAGAGAGAGGATTGGAGGAAGGAATGATAAAGTGATGGAGGAGCAAATGGAGTTAGAGATGGAGGAAAACAAAAAAAGAGAAAATGACCAAACTTTGTGGCTCAAACGTATAATCCTAGCCCTCTGGCATGCTGAGATGAGTTGAGTTCTTGAATAAGGGGATGCTTAGAATGGAAAGAGCAAGTGACAGACCCTGTTTCTATTTAAAATTGAAAAATTATCTAGGTATTGAGACAGGCACATTTAGTCTGAGCCACATGGGAGACTCAGGCAGGAGGATTGCCTGAAACCTGGAGTTTGAGGTTGCTATAATCTAGGTTGAGGCCAGAAACCATATCTCAAAAATGCCCATACACACTCCCATGCAGAAACAAACCAACAACACTTTTCATCATCTAAAAGCACCAGGATACATTGATGGTTCAAGCACAGTAGACTTGATTAAGACCTGTAAAGCTGGGTGGAGGGGCAAGATGGCTGACTAGAAGCAGCTCCTGAGAGAGGCTCCTGACCAAGGAGAATGAAAACGTCCAGAAAATGCCCAATTGAGCTGAAGACTGGGAGCCCAGCTGAGAGAGAAGTGATAGCTGCAGATCACCTCTGCTGAAGCAAGCTGCGACTCCAAGAAAGCAAGCTTCAGGTACAAAATTCATCTGAAACAAAAAGATTCCATCCCCTCCCCCAAGAAAGTTGTGATCTTTTTTGTTTTCTGTTTCCTTTCTTTCCTTCTCTTCCTCCACTCCTGTGGGCTTTCTACAGACGAAAAGTGATCTGTGGACCTCTTGTCCCACCCCACAGAAGAGCGCTGTGGGAAGTGGGGATTATTCCCTTGCTGTGACTCTGAACACTCTCTCGCTAGGCAAAAAATTTGAACTAAAGTTTTCCCAACCATTTTGAACTTCCAGCATGCCCTTCCCCCCCTTATCTGATGAACCAGAATCCTAACTCCTATTGAGACTGTGGGAGGAGGTTCTCAAGCAGCACCTCCTCTCTCTGTCTGCTAGACCAAGTGCCTCACCCTGCAAAGGACTCCTGGGCCACACTGAGCCTCTCCCTCCCCAACAACGAGCCGCAGCAAGGAAGCATAGTGTACAACCCTGCCGTGGGCCGCTCAGGTTCAGCACCAAGGCCCACCCCACTCCAGGGGCTGCGGCAGGTGGGAGCGACCCCGCCACCAGCTGTGTCACCTCAGGACCAAGGCCCGCCTCTGTCCACAACACCAGTGGATGTGAGAGACCCCGCCGGGACTCTTGCCACCTCGACACTCTGTCCTGACTCACTCACGAGACACCAGCAGGCATGAGTGACACGCCGTGGGCCATGCTATCTCGGCACCCAGGCCTGGCCCACTCCAGTGGCTGTGGAGGGCAGGAGCAACCCCACCGCGGGCCGTGCAGCCTCGGGACCCAGGTCCGCCCCACTCCAGGGGCGGGCAGGAGAAACCACTCAGGACCCAGGCCCGCACCACTCCAGTGGCTGTGGTGGGTGGCAGCAACCCCACCGTGGGCCGTGCAGCCTTGGGACCCAGGCCTGCACCACTCCAGGGGATACAGTGGCAGGAGTGACCACACCATGGGCCATGCTGCCTCGGGACCCAGGCCTGCCTCCTGCCCACGACAACTGTGGATGTAAGAGACCCTGCCGAGAGGCACACTATCTCAATGCCCAGGCCAGCCCCAGTCCAAGGACTCCTGCAAACACACAGAACTCCACTGCTGACCACACTTCCAAGACTCCCAGCCTTCCTTGGCCAGTACTGCCCCAGCCAGGGTCTCTGGTAGCTGCACAACCCACGTCCTCACTCTGGTGCCCTCCCTGCTTCATCACCAGGCCCGTCAAATCTGCCTAGGGACTCAAGAAGTCACATAACCCCATGCCCTCCATCCAAGGTCCTCCCTACCTCTCTGCAGAGCCCTCCACCTGACCAGAGACTGCTGGAACCACCCACTCTTGTTGCCAAAGCCACTGGGAGCCAGGCATTGACAGAACCATGGGCACCAACCCCAGCCCTGCTTCTGGACTCATGTGTGACACACTCCACTCCAGAGCTGCTCCCACAGCCCAAACTCCCTGGCTGGGGAAGCCCCAGAAAAGCTACACTAGGTCAATGCCTACAAATATCTTCCAACAATAGAGTGATCCTGCCAGGGTCTGATCTTGGAGAGACGCCTCCCCAATTCTGAGGACTGCCAGAGGAAATGACGAAAAATAATTATGGGGCAGAATCAACAGAAAAACTCTAGCAATATGAATAATCAGAGTAGATCAACTCCCCCAAGGAATGACAAGGTAGATACAGCGCAAGATCCCTTGCATAAGCAAATGGCTGAGATGTCAAAAATCGAATTCAGAGTCTGGATAGCAAATAAGATCAGTGGAATGGAGGAAAAGATGGAATTAGAATTTCAAGCAGTAATCAAAAAATTACCCAACAGATGTCTCAAGAATTGAATGAATTCAAAGACAAAATGACCAAAGATTTTGACACATTGAGACAAGAATTTGCAGCAGTCAAACATCTGAGAAACACAGTAGAATCCCTCAGCAACAGAATAGAGCAAGCAGAAGAAAGGATTTCTGACACTGAAGACAAAACTTTTGAACACTGCCAAACCTACACAGAGGAAGAGAAATGGAAGGCAAGAATGGATCATTCCCTCAGACAGCTCTGGGATAACTCAAAGAAAACCAATATTTGTCTTATAGGGATACCTGAAAATGATGAAGTGACGTCACAAGGCCCAGAGTCTCTTCTTTATGAGATTATGAAAGAGAACTTTCCAGACAAGCCAAGAGATTCTGCAATTCAGATACCAGACAGTTTCAGAACCCCAGCATGACTCAACCCAAATAATTAATCTCCCCGGCACTTCATAATTAAGTTCACTAAAGTTAATATGAAGGACAAATTTCTGAAAGCAGACAGACATAAGAAATCCATCACCTACAAGGGGAAGAATATTAGAATAACTGCAGATTTCTCTGATAAAATCTTTCAAGCTAGAAGAGAATGGTCATCAACTTTTAATCTCTTAAAACAAAATGACTTTCAACCTAGGATCCTATACCCAGCTAAACTAAGTTTCATTTATAATGGAGAAATTAAATACTTTAATGACATCCACATGTTGAAGAAATTTGCCATAACTAAACAAGCTCTCCAAGATATTTTCAGATCTATTCTCCATAATGACCAGCGTAATGCTCCACAAAAGTAAACTCACCCAGAAAAGTTTTACTAAATTCCAACTTCTACAGAGAACTAAGGATTAAAAATGTCCACTGGACTCTCTAAAGATCTATCATTATTTTCTATAAATGGGAATGGTTTAAATTGTTCTCTAAAAAGATATAGGTTGGCTTACTGGATACAAAAACTCAGGCCAGATATCTGATATATACAAGAAACACATTTTACATTAAAAGATAAATATAGACTCAAGGTGAAGGGGTGGTCATCTATGTTCCAGGCAAATGGAAAGCAGAAAAAAGCAGGTGTAACAATCCTATTCAAAGATACAAAAGGCCTTAAACCAACCAAAATAAGGAAAAATAAGGATGGGCACTTCATATTTGTTAAAGGTACTACTTAATATGACGAGATTTAAATTATTAATATTTATGCACCTATCCAGAATGTGCCTCAATTTATAAAAGAAATGCTAACAGACATGAGCAACTTGATTACCTTCAGCTCCATAGTAGTCAGAGATTTTAACACCCCTTTAGCACTGCTGGATAGATCCTCCAAAAAGAAGCTAAGCAAAGACATTTTAGATTTAAACTTAACCATCCAACATTTGGATTTAACAGACATCTACAGAACATTTCATCCCAACAAAACTGAATACACGTTCTTCTCATCAGCCCATGGAACATACTCCAGAATTGATCACATCCTAGGTCACAAGTCCAACCTCAGCAAATTTAAAAGAATAGAAAGTATTCCCTGCATCTTCTCAGACTACCATGGAATAAAAGTTGAAATCAATAACAACAGGAATATGCAAACTCATACAAAAACATGGAAGCTAAATAACATTATGCTGAAGGATAGATGGGTCATTGATGAGATTAAGAAGGAAATTACCAAATTTTTGGAACAAAATGACATTGAAGACACAAATTATCAGAACCTCTGGGATACTGCAAAGGCATTCCTAACAGGTAAATTTATAGCACTGCAAGCCTTCCTCAAGAAAACAGAAATAGAGGAAGTTAACAACTTAATGGGACATCTCAAACAACTGGAGAAGGAAGAGCATTCTAACCCCAAACCAAGCAGAATAAAAGAAATAACCAAAATTAGAGCAGAATGAAATGAAATAGAAAACAAAAGAATTATACAACAGATCAATAAATCAAAAAGTTGGTTTTTTGAAAAGGTCAATAAAATAGATAAAACTTTGGCTAACTTAACCAGGAAAAAAAGAGTAAAATCTCTAATTTCATCAATCAGAAATGGTAAAAATGAAATAACAACAGACCCCTCAGAAATTCAAAAAATCCTTAACAAATATTACAAGAATCTTTACTCTCAGAAATATGAAAATCTGAAGGAAATTGATCAATAGTTAGAAGCACACCACTTAACAAGACTTAGTCAGAATGAAGTGGAAATGTTGAACAGGCCTATATCAAGTTCTGAAATAGCATCAACAATACAAAATCTCCCTAAAAAGAAAAGCCCAGGACCAGATGGCTTCACGTTAGAATTTTACCAAACCTTGAAAGATGAGAACTAGTACCTATATTACTAAACCTCTTCCAAAATAGAGAAAAAGAATGAATACTGCCAAACACATTCTATGAGGAAAACATCACCTTGATCCCGAAACCAGGGAAAGACCCAACAAGAAAATAAAATTACAGACCAATATCACTAATGAATATAGATGCAAAAATACTCGACAAGATCCTAACAAACAGAATCCAACAACACATCAAACAAATTATACACCATGACCAAGTGGGCTTTTTCCCAGTGTCTCAAGGCTGGTTCAATATACTCAAATTTATAAATGTAATTCAGCACATAAAGAAATTAAAAAATAAAGACCATATGATTATCTCATTTGATGCAGAAAAAGTTTTTGACAATACCCAGCATCCCTTCATGATCAGAACACTTAAGAAATTTGGTATAGAAGGGACATTTCTTAAACTAATAGAGGCCATCTACAGCAAACCCACAGCCAATTTCGTATTGAATGGAGTTAAACTGAAATCATTTTCACTTAGATCAGGAACTAGGCAAGGTTTTAGCCATTGCAATTAGGGAAGAAAAGGCGATCAAGGATATCCACATAGTCAGAAGAGATCAAAATTTCACTCTTCACAGATGATAATATTGTATATCTGGAAAACACCAGAGATTCTGTTACAAAACTTTTAGGAGGGATCAAGGAATACAGCAATGTCTCAGGCTACAAAATCAATACTCATAAATCTGAAGCCTTTATATATACCAACAATAGCCAAGTTGAAAAATCAGTCAAAGAGTCTATACCTTTTACAGTAGTGCCAAAGAAGATGAAATATTTGGGAGTTTACATAACAAAGGATGTGAAAGATCTCTATAAACAGAACTATGAAACCTTAAGAAAAGAAATTGCCAAAAATGTTAACAAATGGAAAAACATACCATGTTCATAGTTGGGAAGAATCAACATTGTTAGAATGTCTATACTACCTGAAGCAATATATACTTTTCATGCAATTCCTATTAAATCTCCATTGTCATATTTTAAAGATCTTGAAAAAATAATATTTCATTTTATATGGAATCAGAAAAAAACATCAAATAGCGAAGACATTACTCAGAAATAAAAACAAAGCAGAAGGAATCATTCTAGCAGACCTGAGACTGTACTATAAATCAATAGTGTTCAAAACAGCGTGGTACTAGCACAAAAACAGAGAGGTAGATGTTTGGAACAGAATAGAGAAGCAAGAGATGAATCCAGCTACTTATCGTTATTTGATCTTTGACAAGCCAATTAAAAATGTTCAGTGGAGGAAAGACTTCCTATTTAGCAAATGGTTTTGGGTGAACTGGCTAGCGACCTGTAGAAGACTGAAACTGGACCCACATCTTTCACCACTAACTAAGATAGATTTTCACTGGATTAAGACTTAAACTTAAGACAGGAAACTATCAAAATTGTAGAAGAAAGTATAAGGAAAACTCTTGAAGGAATCAGCTTGGGTGAAAATTTTATGAGGAGGACTCCCCAGGCAATTGAAGCAGCACCTAAAATACACTACTGGGACCTGATCAAACTAAAAACTTCTGTAAAGCCAAGAATGTAGTAAGTATAACAATCAGACCGTCCTCAGAATGGGAGAAAATAACTGCAGGTTATACGTCTGATAAAGGTTTAATAACCATAATCCACAGAGAACTGAAACAAATTATCAAGAAAAGAACAAGTAATTCCATCTCAGGGTGGGCAAAGGACTTGAAGAGAACTTCTCTAAAGAAGACAGGCACATGGCCTACAGACACATGAAAAAATGCTCACCATCTTCAATCATCAGAGAAATGCAAATCAAAACTACTTTGAGATATAACCAAACTCCAGTAAAATTGGCCCACATAAAAAATTCCCCAAACCAGAGAGGTTGGCATCAATGTGGGGAAAAGGAAACACTTCTACATTGCTGGTGGGAATGCACACTAATGCGTTCCTTTTGGAAGGATTTTTAGAGAATACTTAGAGATCTAAAAATAGACCTGCCATTGGACCCTGTAATTTCTTTACTTGGTATATACACCGAAGATCAAAAATCACATTATAACAAAGACATCTGTACCAGAATGTTCATTGCAGCCCAATTCATAACTGCTAAGTCAAGGAAGAAACTCAAGTGCCCATTAACCCACAAATGGATTAATAAATTATGATACATGTATACCATGGAATACTATGCAGCCTTAAAAAAGATGGAGACTTTACCTCTTTCATGTTTACATGGTTGAAGTTGGAACATAATTCTTCTTAGCAAAGTTTCTCAAGAATGGAAGAAAAATTATCTAATGTACTCAGTTCTACTATGAAGTTAATTTATAGCTTTCATATGAAGGTTATAACCCAATTATAGCATAAGAATATGGGGAAAGTGGCGAGGGAGGGGTGAGGATGGGGGAGGATGGGTGGAGGGAGGGTAAATGGTGGGGCCACACCTATGGTGCATCTTAGACGGGTTCAGACAAAACTTACTAAATGAAGAATACAAATGTCTTCATACAATAACTATGAAAATGACATGATGGCTATGTCAAACAGTTTGATGAAAATGTTTCAGATTGTATATGAAACCAGCACATTGTACCCCTTGATTGCACTAATATACTAAGCTATGATTCAACAATAAAAAAAAAAAAAAAGACATGTAAAGCTATGACAAAATTGGGGCTGTAGACAGTGATAATACATTTGTATGCTTCTCTTAAGTGGTTGTTTTGAGATATGTGTGAAACAGGTCCTTGAAATAGGGTACCAAGGGCATTGCCTGTGGCTCTTTGTGTAGGGCACCAGCCCCGTATAATGAGGGTGGTGAGTTTGAACCCTGGCCTGGCCAAACTGCAGCAAAAAATACCTGGGTGCTGTGCTGGGCTCCTGTGTTCCAAGCTACTGGGAGGCTGAGCAAAGAATTGCCTAAGAACAGGAGTAGGAGCTTGCTGTGAGCAGTAATGCCATGGCACACTACCGAGTCTGACGAAGTGAAATGCTGTGTAAAAGAAAAAAAAAAAAGAATATTGTTCTATCTAAGTGACTCCACCAATTTATTCCTGCTGTGATGCAGTTTGAATCACACTACTGTACAAAATGTTAACTGTTGTGTGAGCCTAATACCAGGCATCCCTACTGTCAATAGAATGAATAAGGCACAAAAGGGAGATCACGTCTCTGTCTGTGGATGGAAGGTTAAGTGTCTTAATTCAAACAATTGAGGGATACCAGCTGAAGTGAGCAGAAACGGTCACTTGTCATCTGTGACCAGAAGCCTGGATCCCAGGGCATTCCTAGGTGAAGTCACTACATGATCACCAGGGATGACATTACAATGAGAGTTGCCCTGTGTTACAATGTTAAGGTTATCCTTATTCCTGCTAAGAATATGGGGTGGCTGTCTGGGGTTGTCCTTCAGTTCAAACAGTTACAAAAAGGGGGTTTTTCTCTATACTCAATTTCTGCTTCCAAATTTTGCTTGTATATCTGCCTAACGGATTCAACAACTCTTCCTTTCTTTTCACATCATGGGTTTGTTAGGAAATGGAAGATTGTGTTTTATACCTAATCCTTCCCTGGGATGTTATAGACCATGAACCCAAGCCAAAAGATGAGACAGTGATCTCACAGCCTGACAAGTACTTCACTCAATTTTCAGTTCTACTTTACCTGAGATTTTAATTTGTTCTCTATAATAGGCTTGTTTCTGACAGTAGGTGTATCACTAAAGTTCCTCTCTCGAAATCAAGTTAGGCAATGTGTCCAGTAGTGTACTCCATATGTGCAGTTATTTTTTCTGATCATGGGAATTATCAGCCTATCTTGAAAGTTCCAAAGTTTCTGACTCCAGGCCAGTTGTGTCCAAACTTTTGTCTTCTTGTCCACATAGGAAGTAGAAGCGTTATGTTGGGCCACATGTTCAATACTCAATCGCTAATGAAACCCGATAAACAAAAAAGAGAAATATGCACAATTGTGGTGATATCTGCCACCACAGATATGCAAAACAGTCCTGACATAATCCCTATAATTCACTGGCACCAGAGGACTGACCCTGGTATGGTCATTTATTAGGTAGAGCTCAATGACATTTTCCATGCATGACTACAGTATTTGGCTGGTCTTGGAGGCCAAGGTGGGCTGATCCCCTGAGCTCAGGGGTTGGAGACAAGGCTGAGCAACTACAAGGTACCCTCAGCCCTAAAAAAAAAAAAAAAAAAAAAAAATACCCTCAGCCCTGATTACACACAATTTGTACTAAAGTAGAAAATATTGTCAATGGTTGTGGCTCTTGCATTTAGTTCCAGCTATTCCAGAGGCTAAGGCAGGAGGATCCCTTCAAGACAATATTGGATGTTCCTGTGTGTTAGGCCATGACACTCTAACTTGAGCAACAGTGTTAGAGTGTGGCTCATGAAAAATAACAAAAGGAAGGAAGGAAGGAAAGAAAGAAAGAAAAAGAAAATAGTGACTAATTCTCACATAAATTGGATTTAATTTTGACCAAAGTACATTACTTACACATTAGATTGCAGCAGAGCCTGAAACGCCAGCCTCATGAGAATATGTGCAGTGGCAGGGGCCTAAGGCGGGGCTGAGTCACAGTTTCTGTGACCTCAAAGAGCATCTTGCCCACAGGGGAATATAGCTGGGACAGAAACTCTAATTCTATGAGAATATAAGTTGCAGCAACATCAATCTGGGGTAGAGCTGGTGCTGAGTTAAACTCTCCAGCTTCCATTAAGCACCTGAGGTTCTCAAGCTTCAGCTCTCCCTACTGGCTGGTGGAGTGCAGCAGTCTTGCCAAGGAGACCTATATCTCCGTGTGACTCAGGCAGTGGCAAACTCCTGGAGCACCTGCTTAATGGAGGGGACGGGGTTACAGCACTTCAGAGTTACTAGGGACTGGGTGTGACAGAGGTACAAAGTGGGGACGGAGGCATCAAACTTCCCAGACTAATTCATTTGCTGTGTGGGCCCTTATGATTCCACAGAGCACTGGAGTGAGTTATACTCCTGTCAGAAGATGCCTGATATCTACTTGTTGGAGACCTTTTTAACTCTCCAACTTGAGACTGTTTGTTGACTTGGACAATTGATTTGGAAGTCTTGACCTGGGCCAATAACCTTAGGACCATCCAAGGTGGTAACCTGGTTGTGTTGTTGTAGGAAGTTTTGAATTTGCATTTCCAGTTGTTGCCTATGTGGGGTGGGGTGTTTTAGTTGCTGGTATTTCTCCACAACTGATAATTCAACCAAGAGTTGCTGATTCACTAGGACTGGACAGAGACCAGATGAAAACAATACAGAGCCAGTTAGCCCACCACATCAAGCAGTTACCCAGTGTTTCAGGCCATAGTAATGTACAGAACCTTTGCAAAGTTGTAGGGGAAATGATGCAGTCACCAGTCCCACCTTTTGGGGAAAGGGATAGTTGATCACTACACCTGGAGACTCTAACCCAATTTCACCCTGCATATTCATCTAGCCAAATGATGAAAAATAATCATGGGGCAAAATCAGTGGAAAAACTTTGGCAACATGAATAATCAGAGTAGATCAAGGAACAACAAGGTGGACAAACCAGAATAACCCAAAGATCCCACTCATAAACAAATGCCTGAGATGTCACAAATCGAATTCAGAATTTGGATGGCAAATAAGAGATTGACATAATTGAGTCACAGTTGCAATTAGAAATTTAAGGAGCATTTCAAAAGTTGTCTCAAGAATTCAATGAATTCAAAGACAAAGGCACCAAAGATTTTGACACATTGAGGCAAAAACATGCAGCCCTCAAATATCTGAAAAATACAGTAGAATCCCTCAGTATAGAATGGAGGAGGCAGAAAAAAGGATTTCTGACATTGAAGATAAAGGTTTTGAGTGCTCCCAAATGCTGAAAAAGGATGAGAAGTGGAAAGCAAAAACAGATTATTCTTTCAGACAGTTCAGGGGCAATTCAAAGAAAACTAATATTTGCCTTATAGGAATTACTGAAACTAACAAGGATGCTTCAAAAGACTTTGATGCTCTACTTGAAAAGAGAATCGAGGAGAACTTCCAAACATGGCAGGAGTTTCAGAAATCCAGACAGCAGACAGTTTCAGAAACTCAGAACAACTCAACTCAAACAAAGCATTTCCCAGACACATTATGATTAACCTCACCTAAGTGAATATGAAGGAGAAAATTCTGCAAGAAGCCAGTCATACGAAAAGCATAACCTACAAGGGGAGGAATAATATAATGACTGCAGATCTCTCTACTGAAACATTTCAAGCTAGAAGAGGGTAGTCACCAAACTTTAACCTCCTAAAATAAAATAACTTTCAACCCAGGATCCTGTATCTGGCTAAAAAGAGTTTCATTTATGATGGAAAAATTAAATACTTTAATGACATTCAAATGTTGGAGAAATTTCCCATAACTAAACCAGCTCTCCAGGATATTCTCAGACCTATCCTACATAATGACCACCACAATCCTCTACCACCAATGTAAACTCACTCAGAAACTTTTAAGCAAATTCCAATTTCTACAGTGCTAAAGGATTAAAAATTTCCACTGGACTTTCAAGAAAAACAATACCCAATAAACTACCAGGCTTATCAACATTTCCAATTAATGTGAATGGCTTAAATTGTCCTCTAAAGATGCACAGTTTGGCTGCCTGGATACAAAAATTCAGGCCAGATATTTGCCGTGTACAAGAATCCTATCTTCCCTTTAGAGGTATGGACTCAGCATGAAGGGATGGTCATCTATAATTGCAGCAAATGGCAATCAGAAAAAAGCGAGTGTTGCAATTTTATTCACAGACACAATGGGCTTTAGACAAACAAAAGTGAGGAAAGATAATGATGGTCACTTCACATTTGGTAAGTATAACACTCAACATGATGATATTTCAATTATTAATATTTATGCACCCAACCAGAATGTGCCTCAAATTATAAGAAAGACTCTAACAGACATGAGCAACTTGATTTCCTCTAGCACCATAATAGTAGGAAATTTTAATGCTCCTTTGGCAGTGTTGGATAGATCTTTTAACTAAGCAAAGAGTTGTGCCTGTGGCTCAGTGAGTAGGGTGCCAGCCCAATGTACTGTGGATGGTGGGTTCATGCCTGGCACTGGCCAAATTGCAACAACAACAACAAAAATGGCCAGGCCTTGTGGCAGGTTCCTGTAATCCAAGCTATGGGGGAGGCTGAGGCAAGGTAATTGCCTAAGCCCAGAAGATGGAGATTGCTGTGAGCTGTGTGATGCCATGGCACTCTACCAAGGGTGAGAAGATAAGACTCTGTCTCCACATAAAAAAAAAAAAAAAAAAGGAAAGAAAGAAACTAAGCACAGACTTAACCTTAACCATTCAACAATTGGGTGTAATAGACATCTATAGAACATTTCATCCTAACAAAACTGAATACACATTCTTCTCATCAGCCCATGGAACATACTTCAAAATTGAGCAAATCTTAGGTCCCAAGTGTAACCTCAGCAAATTTAAAAGAATAGAAATTATTTCTTGGGTGATGCCTGTGGCTCAGTGAGTTGGGCACTGATGTCATATACTGTGGGTAGCAGGTTCAAATCCGGCCCTGGCCAAACTGCAACAAAAAGTAGCTGGGCATTGTGGCGGGCACTTGTATTCACAGCTACTTGGAAGGCTGAGGCAAGATAATGGCCTAAGCCCAAGGACTGAAAGTTGCTGTGAACTATAATGTCAACAGCACTCTATTGAGGGTGACAAAGTGAGACTCTGTTTGAAAAAAAAAAAATGGAAAAAATTATTCCTTGTATCTTTTTGGACCATCAGATAGTACAAGTTGAATTCAGTAACAATGTAAATCTGTATTCTTATATAAAAATATGGAAAGTAAATAACCTTATGCTGAACAATAGTTGTGTCATAGATGAGATTAAAAAGGAAATAACCAGATTTTTGGAAAAAAATGATAATGAAGACACGAATTACCAGAACCTCTGGGATAGAGCAAAGGCAATCCTAAGAGGGAAATTTGTAGCATTGCAAACCTTCCTTAAGGGAAAGGAAAGACCGGAAGTTAACAACTTAATGGGACATCACAAACAATTGGAAAAGGAAGAACATTCCAATCCCAAACCCAATAGAAAAAAAGAAATAACCAAAATTTGAGCAGAATTAAATGAAATTGAAAACAAAAGCATTATACAACAGATCAATAATTCAAAAAGTTGGTTTCTTGAAAAGGTCAATAAAATAAAAAAAAATATTTTGCCAACCTTGCCAGGATAAAAAAGAGTAAATTCTTTAATTTCATCAATCAGAAATGACTAAGATGAAATAACAACAGACTCCTCAGAAATTCACTAAATCAAAAATGAATATTATAAGAAACTCTATTTTTGGAAAAACAAAAATCTGAAAGAAAATAATGAATACTTGGAAGCACACCATTCCTAGACTTAGGCAGGAATTGGAAATGTTGAACAGACCTATGTCAAGCTATGAAATAGAAGCAAATATGGAAAATCTCCCCCAAATGAAATTTCCAGGAGCAGATGGCTTCACATTAGAATGCTACCAAATGTTTAAGAAGGAACTAGTGCCAATATTATTAACCTTTCCCAAAACATAGTAAAACAATTAATACTACCCAACACATTCTATGAAGCAAACATTACCTTGATCCACAAACCAGGAAAAGAACCAATAAGAAAAGAAAATTATACAACAATATCTCTAATGAATATTGATGCAAAAATATTCAAGAGGATCCTAGGAAACAGAATCCAGCAACACATAAAAAAAAAATTATACACGATGACCCAGTGGGTTTTATCCCAGTGTTTCCAGGCTTGTTCAATATACATAAATCTAGGCTGGTAACTGTGGCTCGCTGAGTAGGGCACTGGCCCCATATCCTGAAGGTGATGGATTCAAACCTGGCCTTGGCCAAATTGCAAAACAGAAAAATATCCCGGCATTGTGGCATGTGCCTCTAGTCCCAGCTACTCGGGAGACTGAGGCAAGAGAATCGCCTAAGCCCAGGAGTTGGATGTTGCTGTGAGCTGTGTGATGCCATGGCACTCTACCTACTGAGGATGATGAAATGAGACTATGTCTCTACAAAAAAAAAAAAAAAATATATATATATATATAAATAAATATAATGAATAACATAAAGAAAATAAAAAAAAACAAAGACCATGTGTTTCTCTCAATTCATGCAGAAAAACCCTTTCATAATATCCAGAATCTTTTCATGATCAGAACACTTAAGAAAACAGGGACAGTGCTGTCCCTGTGGCCCAAAGGCATAGGGAATCAACCTCATATAACAGAGGTGGCGTATTGAAACCTGGCCCTGGCCAAAAACTGCAAAAGAAAAAAAGATAATAGATACAGAATGGACATTTCTTAAACTTATAGAGGCATCTATAGCAAACCCACTGCCGATATTGTATTGAATGGAGTTACATTGAAATCATTTCCACTCAGATCAGGAGCAAGAAAAGGTTGCTCATTGTCTCCACTACTTTTAAACATTGTAATGGACGTCTTAGCCATCACAATCAGGCAAGAAATGGTGATAAAGGATATCCATATAGGATCAGAGGAGATAAAACTTGAACTCTTTGCAGATGATATGATTGTATACCTGGAAAATGCCAGGGATTCAACTACAAAACTCTTAGAAGTGATCAAGGAATACAGCAGCATCTAAGATTACAAAATCAATGATTACAAATCTTTAGTCATTATATATACCAGCAATAGTCAAGATGAAAAACCAGTAAAGGACTATATTCCTTTCATAGTAGTGTCAAAGATGAAATATTTTGGAGTTTACCTAAAGGACGTGAAAGATTGCTATAAACAAAACTATGAAACTCTAAGAAAAGTAATAGCTGAAGACATTAAGAAATGGAAATATATTCCGTGCTCATGGCTGGGAAGAATCAACATTTTCAAAATGCCCATACTACCCAAAGCAATATACAATTTTAATGCAATCCCAATTAAAGCACCACTATCATACTTTAAATATCTCAAAAAAAAAATACTTTGTTTTATGTGGAATCACAAAAAACCTCGAATAACCAAGAAATTACTCAGAAATAAAAACAAATCAGGAGGAATCACGCTACCAGACCTCAGACTATACTATAAATTTATAGTGATCAAAACAGCATGATACTGGCACTAAAACAGAGAGGTAGATATATGGAACAGAATAGAGAACCAAGAGATGGACCCATCTACTTACCATCATTTGATCTTTGAAAAGCCAATTAAAAACATGTAGTGGGGTTTCATCTCAGGGATGCAAGGCCGGTTTAACATACGCAAGTCCATAAACGTTATCCACCATATTAACAAAAACAAAAGCAAAGATCATATGATCCTTTCAATAGATGCAGAAAAAGCATTCAATAAAATCCAGCATCCTTTTCTAATTAGAACACTGAAGAGTAT
>CAUYON010001719.1:0-42837 GCA_963573935.1 Arctocebus calabarensis
CTGTACTAGCTTCAATCATCCTCATAGGGAACACTTTTACAGTGCTGGTGGGACTGCAAATTAATAGCACTCTTTTGGGGAAGGAAGTATGGAGAACCCTCAAAGAACTCAAAAGAGACCTCCCTTTTTTTTTTTTTTAAATTTTTGAGACAGAGCCTCAAGCTGTCACCCTGGATAGAGTGCTGTGGCATCACAGCTCATAGCAACCTCCAACTCCTGGGCTCCAGCGATTCTCCTGCCTCCGCCTCCCAAGTAGCTGGGACTACAGGTGCCCACCACAACACCCAGGCATTTTTTGGTTGCAGCCGTCATTGTTGTTTGGCGGCCCAGGCTGGATTCGAACCTGCCAGCTCAGGTGTACGTGGCTGGTGCCTTAGCCACCTGAGTCATAGGAGACCTCCCTTTTGATCCTGCAATCTCATTACTGGACATCTACCCAGAAGAAAAAAAAATCATTTTGGGCGGCTCCTGTGGCTCATCAAATAGGGCGCCTGGCCCACATACCGAAGGTGGCGGGTTCAAACCCGGCCTGGGCATTGTGGCGGGCACCTGTAATCCCAACTACTCGGGAGGCTGAGGCAAGAGAATTGCTTAGGTCCAGGAGTTGCAGGTTGCTGTGAGCTGTGTGATGCCACAGCACTCCACCGAGGGCGATAAAGTGAGACTCTGTCTCTACCAAAAAAAAAAAAAAAGTCATTTTATCATAAGGACATTTGCTCTAGACTGTTTATTGTAGCTCAATTTACAATTGCCAAATTGTGGAAACTCCCATGTTTCTTGCACAAAAGAACCCTGTCCTGAGCAAATGGCCCTTGTAATATATATGGAGCAGTGAGACCCAGATTTGGGCAAAGGATCATTTGCCCCCAGGGTCGGAGTCACCAGGAAGGCACAGGCCTCACCCCAGACTGTGTCCTCAGAACTCCGCCACTGTTCTCCCATCCTCTACTACCCTAAGGGTTTTTTCCATCCTGGCTAAAAAGAAGCAGCTTCCCCCAAAGAGCTGAAGGTTTTAGGGCAGATGAGTATCTCTTTAGACACTGGGGACCCAGTGCACAGAGTGAGGGGAAGCAGAGACCGAGTGTAATTGCTGGGACATACGATGTGTGGGTCTGTGACAGGCGCCTCCATTTTACAAGGATAATTTTAAGAAAAAAGTTGGATTAATTTTTATCATACAAGGGATGACAATGATTTTAAAATGATTTTATAAAAACTAATAATTTTACGCTGCTATAAATACAGTGGGCTTTCACTAGAACCCAGGAGGAAATAATTCCTGGAAATCTATTAGTAATCTCTAAATCCTAAAAAAAAAAAAAAAGTGTAACAGAACATAGATTTTGTACTTTCTTGTACAACGTGGGGCATTTGGGGAAAGTGTGACTTCTGTGCCGACACCCATGAGGGTGGGCACGAAAGCGTAGGCGACAACTGTGACTCCACGGGATGGTCTATCTTTGTTGAGCCAGTAGCCGTACACTGTTTTGGATGGACTCAAGGCCAATTTATAAGATGATTTCTGGGCTGGGGAAGACGGGCCATAAAGTATTTATGACCAACACCCTCAGGCTGGTTCTCTATTTTCAGGGCGGTCCAGATCTCCTGAGGGATGAGCTGTCAGAGCGGCCCTGTGGACCACCAGGGTTCCAGAGAAGAAATGCATCACGATTCCGGCCCCACCTGCCCCCAAGGCTGCTGACTCCATTAGCAGGTGTCTCCCCAAGCCAGGACCTCTGGTCCAGCTCAGCATGTGCTGTGACCTCCTGACTGGTCCCCTTGCTTATACCCTTGTCTACTGTGCTCCGTTATCGACCCTGGGACAATAAAATTGGATCACGTCGCTTTCCTGCACGGGTCCGGAGGTGGTTCCCAGAAGAAAATCCAAACTCCCTGTGCTGTCTCCCTTCCAGCACGTGGTCCTCCTAGCCGTGCCTCGCACACACTGAGCTCATCGCAGACCTTCGGCCTTGCTGCGACGTCTGTGCGGCTTGGCAGGTGACTGGGCTTCTCACCTCCCAGCGGCCCTCTCTGCACCTCCCTAAAGACAGCTCCCTTCCCCGGCCCCCTGCCTCCTTCCCACGCTGCTTTTCCCTCTGTCAGTGTCCGAACATCACCCCAGGGCTGCTGCACTGCTGTGTCCCTTCTCTCTGCCCTCCCCGCACCCCCGCGCAACACACCAGCTACTCTCCCAGGGCAGAGCTTGGTCTCCCTTACCAAGGCCTTCCAGAGTGCGAGTTTGGAGAGTAAATGAGGACCCACTCTCAAGCACCTCGGGCTGAAATGTAAATTGCTGCGATGTTTTCAGAAGATCTAAAAACAATTTTTTCATTAACAATCAATAAGAAATTGTTAAGTGTAGAAATGTAGAAAACAACTAATTAGCAGAAAGAATATTAAAAAAATGAATTATAGTCTCACCCCCCCCCTATTTATATTATTTGGAGAAATACCTTATGGTCCTTTTTCCCCTCTCTGAGTGTAGGAACGTGGTTACGTTGTAACTTGCTTTTTTTTTTAAAGGAACAGTAAAAAATGAAGAAATCTTAAGTGTTAAATACATTTGTATGTTACTATGAGGACCCTGTTGTATTATTTGTGTTATGATCTTATGTATATATTTATTGTTTTTTCTTGGCAGTTTTTGGCTGGGGCTGGGTTTAAACCTGCCACCTCCAGTATATGGGGCCAGCGCCCTACCGCAGGTGCTGCCCTTTATGTGTATATTTAGATAAAATCTTCTCGTTTTATACTGTTGGGCATATGATTTGTTTTCAATAGCTGAATCTTTGTACACAACTGTAACTGTAACTGGTTCAGTTGGAAGGAGAATATTTAAGTCATGTACTTTTAAGGATTTTGATAATATTTCCCAATGACCCATTGTAAAGGTTACCTGATTTACCCTATCACCAGGGATGTTGAGAGGGTTTATTTCTCTGTTCTTTGATGACACTATGTATTGTTATTATTTCTGTCTTTATCCATATAGGGACAAAAATAATTTCTCATTGTTTTAATTTGCATGTCTGATTACTAAGATTTAGCATCTTTATACATTCATTTATCATTTGTATTTACTCTTTTATAAATTGCTCTTCTTGTCTTCAATTTTTTTTTTAAATTGAAATATTTGTAAGAAAGCTTTACATTCATGGCATTAACCTTTCTGTTGCTTATGTTGAAAATATATTTCTCATCATTTTGGTTTACCTTTTATTTTCAAAACTGTGTTTCTAACATACAGATATTTTAAATCTGTACAATTTGAAATGAGCTGCTTTAAACTTTCTAGTTTCTGCCTTTGGCATTGGACTTAGAAAGCTTCCCCATTACAATTTATGTAAATAGCACTTTTATAGTTTCATTTTAAAATGTACATCTTTAATTCCTATGGGATTTGTTTTAATATGTGGTGTGAAGTGGGTGTACTCATTTTATTTGTTTTCTGATGCCAGATTGTGCCTATATCTTTATTGATTAGCCATTCTTTTCTCATTGACATAAAACACCTTTATGTTAAAATACAAATGTGTGTCTATTTGGGCCTATTTGCTGCACTATTTTGTGCTTTGCGGTTTTAATTACTATAGCTTTCTGCAACATACTGTAATATCTGGTCAAGTGAATCTCCCTCTCTTTTTTATGACAATTTTTTTGGAGATATTTATTTATCCTTTCAAAGGAAATTTGGAATTGATATGACAAAATATTTTAAAACATTTTGATGGAATTTTAATTGAACTTGCATGAAGTGAAAGATTAGATGAGCTAGGATTGATGTGCTGTCCAGGAAGACTCAGGAAGACTCAGTGTATTGCTTTTCATTATTCATTTGAGCACTATTTTATCTTCACCTATAATATTCTTCATATAGGCATTCATCTAGAAAGTAAAAATGTCATTATGAGCCCTTTTTTTTTTTTTGCCCAGGCGGGGTTTGAACCCGCTACCTCTTGTATATGTGGTATATGTGGTACTTCTTTGAGCCACGGGCACCACCCCATTATGAGCCTTAAAAGCATTAATTTCCTTTCAGATAGTAATTCCACCTGTAGTGATAGCGCTTTACAAAGAGGACAAAGATTTCTTTTTTTTTATTGTTGGGGATTCATTGAGGGTAGAGATACCAGGTTACACAGATTGCATTTGTTAGTTAAAGTCCCTCCTATAATTGTGAGGACAAAGGTTTTTGAATAAAGATTTTAGTTAAGGCATTATCTATAATGATTAAACCCATTAGAAACCCATTAAGTAACAATAATTGGGGGACTGGGAAATAACGTTCAATACAGCCACAAGTTGAAGTAGTATGCAGCCCTTAAAAATAGATTTGTGGGATACCCATGGAAACCGGATTAAACGTTATATAGGAAACGAGGATGGAATATGGTATGAACAGCTTTGTAATTTCTATGCTCAGAGGATGCACACACCTATTAAACTGTGCTCAAATGTGAATAAGAGCGGTCGTCTTTGAGAAAGTGGTTATTACAGATGATGGTTATTTTTCATTTGGGCTTTTGCACTTTCTGTTTTTCTGCAGTTTGCACGTATGGGCGTGTTAAGAGGAAGAGGGGGCGAACGTCTGAAGGTCGTGAACCTGCTGCTGGCGCCTGCGGCCGGCGGGGCGGGCGGCGGTGCAGTCCCGCGCGCGGCCGGACGGTGGCAGTGTCCGCTCGCAGACCCGCCGCGCGCGGCCCGCTGACCTTTGTCAGCCTCCGCGGCCTCTCGTTTATCACCGATCACAAGAGTGGAATGAACATATTTACTTGTGTTTTGCTTTCCACTTATAATATCTAGTGGCATGGGAGGGAAATGAAAACAATTGTTCATAGGGGAAATTTATGAGCTTCATCTGTCCGCGTGGTTTCCGCAGTTGCCCCGCCGCCGCCCGGGGACTGGGATTGCTGTTGGCGTCTTCAGGAAGGCGCTTTTCTGCAGCAGCTCCGGCTCCGCAGTGCTGGTCGCCGTGGGCTTCGGTGGCGGTGGCCTCTGAGATGCAGACTCTTCTAGGCTGCTTTCCTTTCCCTTGAAAGAACCCGAGGCCTCTTTGGGGCACACATCGTTTTCCAGGGTGTCAGGGTACCATTTCCATCTTGTGCCTTCCACCAGGACTCTGGGTTTCTCGACAGTCCAGGGATGTGTCTAAAATGTTTTACCCTTAATGAACTGGGGAACTGGGGAGGGGGCGGGGCCGTGCGGGCCCTTGAACCTTAGGAAGGCCTCTCTGAGGTCATGTGCACCTGCGGGCGTGGGGCTGGGTGGGAGTGCAGACAAGTCGGTTCCCCTGCCGCCTGGCTGCATCCTGAGACCCGTTCACTTATATCCACCATAGGGATCTGGGGACACTCCCTGAGGCACACCTGAGGGCTGAGGGCTTGGTTGCTGATGGCGTCTTTTGAAGGAGGGAGGAGATGGGGGACTTTTAGCTCTTTCCAAACTGGGTGAAAGCAGGGCCCCTCTCTCAGAGTGAGGGATGGAAGGTGCTCACTGCCATGGAGGAGAGGACAGTGTTCTATTGTGTCTTCGAACTTGCTCCTGGGACCCTGGAACCAGCTCTGCCTGAAGCCCAGCCCTAGGCAGGAACGTCTTCCCTGAAATGAACTGCTCAGGTGTCCTGAGGGATAGCCCCGCCCAGACTGTGCAGACTGTGCCATGCCATGAAGACAAAGCCCTGGGTCCTTGCTCCCTGACCCCATGGGCTCATCTTATTTGGGACAGATCCAGCTGTCAGTGCCTGCAGGGGTGTGACAGGACCTGTCGCTGCTGTGACAAGTTGCCAGCATTTTGGAGGAAGTGAGCCCTCCCACTCTGCCTCTCCCAGGTGAGGCTTTGGGCCTGCCGGTGTTAGCCAAGACCTTCCTCTGTATGGGAAGGTGGGGCCTAGGTGGGGCCAGAGCTGCCCCGGGGCCACCTCAGTGTCACTGAGGGGCCAAGGTTTAATTCAGTCAGACCTGGTTTCCTCTGCATGAAGTTCTTTTTCTGGGCAGCAGCCTAAGAAAGGGAAACTGGTTCATGCTCTGTCTTTGAGTGAGTATTTAAAGACCCCCCATGTTATCACCAGGAGGACTCGGGCCTTCCATGTGCTGGAGCCAGTAGTCTGGTTCTGCCATGGTGTCACTGGCCCATGGGACCCTCCCGCAGCTCATTACAGTCCCCCGTGCTTGCCCAGCAGTCTCACAATCAAATTACTCAAAATTGCATGGCTTTATTGCATTCTGCTAAACTCCAAGACAAACAGATGCCCAGATAATGAACAATTATTTATGACAAATTATTACCTTTACATATAAGATTAACAGTTTCTATTAAGCTTAGTAAAGGTGACAACCCCTCCCTGACAATTGTACGCACGGTTTAGCAAGTGCTGGCTGAAGGTGGGATCTGGAAGGTGCTGGATTTATGCATGCACCTGCTTGCTGGCTGTTCTGAGGGTGGGCTGAGGGGTGCCCCTGGCCAATGGGCACAGGCGGGCTACACTTTCTTCCAAAGGCGGCCATGTTCTTATCTCAGCGTGGAGCCAGGCAGTGGGGATGGATGGGGCTTCGTTCTTGCTGCTTCTCCTTTGAATATGTAATGATGAAAGCACTAAAGGATGTGAAATGTTTCACTAATTGCATTTGCATTTAAGTTTTAAAAATTTGTTTGGTTTGAAACAGAACTTAACTTTTAAAATTATTTATGGACTCAATAACCTGTGTTTGGATTATTGAACCCCATCTCCGTGGTTCTCCTTGCGAACAGAAACCTCTCCCAGCTAATTATAACATACAGTATTTTCCCAGCAGTCTTACAATCAAATTATTCAAAATTGCATTTCTTTATTGCATATTGCTAAAACCCAAGACAAGCAAACATCAAGATAATAAACAATTATTTATTGCAAATTATTACCTAATATATAAGATTAACAGCTTGTAACTATTAAGATTAATACATGTGGTAAACTGTATTTATTATACTTATTTTGTAGCAAATATCTTTGTATAAAACATATGTTTATGCATTGCAATTAATGAGAAAAAGTGTAAGATTAACAATTTATGTTGGGTTTTGTTTTTAGATTTATGCACACTGTAAAACTTATTTATTGCACTTATTAAAAGTATTTAATGATGGACTTTTAGATGCTATATTTTTAATGTGCAAATATAAACTAAAGGAGTATTAAATTACAAAATGGAAAATTACATCTGAAGTCAAAGAATCTAACTATTTTCTGCTGTAAATCTGCTTTAAAAAGATCATCGCTGGAATTACCGAATCTTTAAATAGTGGCCTTTATAGTACATAATGAGTTTCGATAAGTTATCCTTTGAAAGGCTTTTTTCATCATTAAAACTGAACTCAACATCTTGCTCTTAAAGATAAATGGAATAAACACTGGAATCCTTTCATTTTATGATGAGAAGTTGAGGCAACCTTGGAAAGAGGAGAAACAACGGGTCTGATGAAGGTGAGGAAGCAGAAAGGAAAATCAGAGCCCAGGATCGGTGACAAGTTAGCTGAAATGCTGTCTGCAGGCTGGTGGCCCCGAGGGTCGGGGGACAACCTTATTTTTGCCACCCTGGCTCTCCTTTCGCCATGGGGACAGGGGAGGTATAGTCAGAGCAGAGTCTGTGCCCCAGAATTAGAAAAGGTTACGTACAAACATAGCGGCACTCAGACTACTATTAATATGAACAAAATGTAAATAATAACAGCAGAGTCACTAGCCCTGAACATCTCTTGCTTTCCTGGGGTTCAGAGGCCCCAGAAGCTGGGCTGGATGGGGAGGGCTATTCTAGACGGCAGTTGCCTCAGGGAAGCCTGCCCACGTTTGGGTTCCCTATTTTCAGGAGCCAGTAATGAAAATTAGTAATTCCTGGGTTTCCTATGGAGCAAAGTCTCCTATAACCAACAGCTGTGAGTGTCCTGCTGGGAGGGTGAAGCTTCGCCCTTGGCCTACACCCCCACTCACTAAAGTGTATCCCCTCCTCCGGCTGAGCCTTGGGGTCCTGAGTCTGAGCGCTTGTACAGTCTCTGCTGCCCGAGGGACCCTGACGAAGCTGCACAGCACGGACCACAGAATCCAGGTGCTTGCGAGGGCCCTGGGGACTACGGACGTGTCACTGTTCCTCTGACCTCTGGGTAAGGACTGGCTGAGAGCTGCAGGGCCGACTCCTGCAGACGCACAGCGGGGGGACTGAGGCAGGTCGGGGGGCGCTGGGGAGGGCGCAGGCCGGGGTGGACAGCAGTTGTCTGTTTCCCCACTGCCACTGGGGCCTCTGACCCTGCTTAGAAGCAGGATCATAGAGCTGAGGAAAGGACGCGAAGGAAAAGGTGCAAGAGGAGCTTCCAGTTCTCAAGCTGTGCACATCTCTGATCGCGGCTGGAGATTTCCAAAACACGTTCTGCTTGCTCAGGAGGCAGGTGTTCGTTTTCCCAGCAGCTCGTAGTATTTTATTTCAGATGCTGAACGCTTTCCTCTCCCCCCCAAATAATTATTTTATTGGTACTATCATTCACGTACGAAAATTCTTGGGAAAACGTCTTGAAAGCGTACAACTCATGAGTGCTCTGTCCTGGGGGTGGGACAGTCACTGTCCCCGAGACAGGGGCTGCGGGAGGGTGTGTGGACATGGTCTTCCTGCGACCTGGGAGCCAGAAGACAGCAGGCAGGCTGGCAGCCTTCCCTCTTGGCTTTGTCCCCAAATTCTCTGCATGGAACCAACACTTCCTTTTTTTTTTTTTTCTCATAGGCATTCATTTATTAACCCACCTACTCCATCATTTCTTCCCTTGCTGATGCATTAAATCACTTGTTCGGTTTTGAATTGGGATGGTAGGTTAATTATGCATTCATTCCCTCTCTTGTTCATTTGTTCACTCATTCATTCATCATCAGTTGACTCAGGACGTGTTTATGTTGCCTCCTTGGAAACAGCTTTAACTGCTGACGGGCCTAGGTTTTTTAAATTGACAAATAGAAATGGAATATATATATATAATGTACACCATGATATTTTGATACGTTAATATATATTATGGATTGGCCAAATCAAGCTAATTAACATATGCATTGCCTCTTGTAATTTTTTTTGTGGTGTGAGCTCTTAAATATCTATTTAAGGGCGGCACCTGTGGCTCAAAGGAGTAGGGCGCCAGCCCCATATGCCGGAGGTGGCGGGTTCAAACTCAGCCCCAGCCAAAAACCACACACAAAAAAATCTATTTAAGAGATTTTAAAAATCTATTTAAGAGAGAGGTTGGTGGCACCTGTAGCTCAGTGGGTAGGGGGCCAGCCACAAACACCAAGTTGGCAGGTTTGAATCCGGCCCAGGCCAGCTAACGCAACAGTGACAGCTGCAACAGAAAAATAGTGGGGCGTTGTGGCGGGTGCCTGAAGTCCAGCTACTTGGGAGGCTGAGGCAAGAGAATCGCTTAGCCCCAGGAGTTTGAGGTTGCTGTGAGCTGTGACGCCACAGCACTCTACCCAGGGTGACATAGATTTTTGTCTTAAAAAAAAATCTATTAGCAGTTTTCAAGTATGCAATATATTGTTTTTACCTATGGTCACCATGATTTATAACAGCGCTATTGAACTTATTCCCTTACTGAACTGAAATTTTATATCCTTTGACCAGCACCCCAATCCCCGCCTCCCCCAGCCTTTGTTGCCATCATTCTTCTCTTTGGTTCTGTGAGTTTGACTTGGATGCCACGTGTAAGTCAGAGCAAGTGGTCCTTGTCCTTCCAACTTTAGTTCACTTGACGTAATGTGCTCCAGGTTAGTCAGTGTAGTTGAAAATGATGGGATTTCCAGTTTTTTGTTTTTTTTTTTTGGCTGAGGCTAGGTTCAAACCCTCAACCTCCGGCATATGGGGCTGGCGCCCTACTCCTTTGAGCCACAGGCACTGCCCGGGATTTCCATTATTTTAAAGGCTGAATAATATTCCATTTTGTATATATGTGTATGTGCACACATGTGTTTGTGTGTGTCTATGAAGGTATATATACCCCATATTTTATATATATCTATACACCCTGTATTTTTTAACCCATCCATACGTCAATGCACACTTAGGTTGATTGCATAAGTATCTTGGCTATTGTGGATGATTCATTCTAGGTCAAGAGTCTTAAGAAAGTTTCACAGGGATGCCCAGAGACTCTGATTTTATAGGCACAGGGTGGGCCTGTGAACTGGTATTTCCCCAAATACCTCTTCTCCAGATGGTTCCAGTGTCAGAATCTGGAGGTCAACAGTGGGAATCGCGGCTCAGGGAACACCCAAGTCTCCTGAGAGAGGTTAACTGTCAGAGCTTACTTTCCGAGGGAGTCCAAGAAATTAAACTTGCTCCTGAGAGTTGACCAGATGAGACTATTCCACCTCCTGGTGATGAAAAGACGTTCATGTTAACAGCAAGGTGACCTTATTTTAACTCTCCAAATTGGTTAGTGTTTGTAAATTTGATGGTATCTAGGAAGAGGCAAGGACCTAGGCACTTCTGGTGCCAGTGCCCTAGAACATTTTCTAGGAGGCCAAAGTCCACTTTCTTTTGACCTAGGTAGATTCTTCTAGAAATTTATCCTAAGGACATAATATTAAATGACCACAGCAATTCATTACAGCAAAGTCTTTACAACATCTTATATCAGCGGTTCTCAACCTGTGGGTCACAACCCCTTTGTAACAATGAAAATACATCATGGCATTAGGAAGGTTGAGAACCACGGCCTTATATAAAAGCAAGAAACAGGGCGGTGCCTGTGGCTCAAAGGAGTAGGGCGCTGGCCCCATATGCCAGACGTGGTGGGTTCAACTCCGCCCCGGCCAAAAAATGCAAAAACAAAACAAAACAAAAAAAAAAACGCAAGAAACCTCACTATCCTACTTTAAGAAATTGTTTGTAGGGGATAATCCTAGATGAATTATGTGCAACGATGCTTACTGAACCTTATTTTTGACTTTTTGATATAGTGAACTTAAAAAATGTGCAAAAGTAGCATGAAAAGAAAAATGGACTCCACGCACCTGTTACCCAGCTTTGATGGAGGTCGTCTCCTGGGTTCCATCCGCTTCCCTGGATTATTGGCAGCAAATCTCAGATAGCATGTTATTTCACCCATCAATAATTCAGAATGCACATCTCTAAAAAGACAAGAAGGAAGTTACAATATCTTCATTTCACTTTAACAGAAATTTCTCAATATTATCAGGTATTTGGCCAACATTCAATTTCCCTTCCTTGTCTCCTAATCTTTCTTTTTCCTTTTAAACCTTTCCTTTGTTAGAATCAGATGAAGTCCATCCATTGTCTCATCTCTTAGTCTCTAAATGTCCCACCTCATTTTCTTTTTTCCCTTGGAATTTGTTGAAGGAGCTGGAAGAATTGCACCCTTTGGGCTTCCCACAAACTTGATTTTGCTGATTGCAATATTTTCTTGTCATTTAACATGAGCCTCTGTATCTTGTATATTCTGTGACTTTGTTCCCAGTAGAAGTCAGAGATTCACAGATATTTCCACATAGCATTATTGCTACTACAGGTATCTCAAAATATAATTTGTACTCACTTGTAAACTATTAAACTCTCTCCTAGACTTGCTTATTTGATAAGGCAATGAAAATATACATATATTATTATGTCAGAAATCTATTTTTTTGAAACAAAATCTCACCATGTCCTCTGGGTAGAGTGCTATGGTGTCCTAGCTCACAGCAACCTCCAACTCTTGGGCTTAAGCGATTCTTTTGCCTCCGCCTCCCAAGTAGCTAGGACCATAGGCACCCACCACAACGCCTGGCTATTTTTTTAGAGATGAGGTCTTATTCTTGCTCAGGCTGGTCTCAAACTCCTGAGCTCAGGCAATCCACCAGTCTCGGCCTCCCAGAGTGTTAGGATTACAGATGTGAGCCACCGCACTTGGCCCCCACCAATATATTTTTTATAAAATATTTTGCTAACTGTATTTTAATAGTTTATAACCCATGCGTTTCATTGCATTTCATTATTCTGAGAAAGAGTCCCTGCTCTTTAGGCAACCCAGAGGGACCCATGATCTCCAAGAGTAAAATGTCCCGAGCTAGAGCTGTTCTTTTACTAAAGCTGAAAAATGCCTGTATTCTATTTCTCCTTGTTAACTCATTAACTGCAATACACCTGTAAGGGAAAGTTTCCCATCATCAACTATTCGGTTACCTTGATTTCTAGATATTTTAAGAAAATTAACCTTTTTATTTCCAGGTAATTGTAAATTAATGTGCAGTTGTAAGAAATGGTAAAGAGACATCTCATGTGTTCTTTTCCTAGTTTCCCCCAGTGTAACATCTGGCAGAACTACAGTACAAGGTCAAATTAGGATACTGATTTGATATTAACAATATATAGAAAAGTTCTAGACCTGTGGAGATTTCTCATGTTCCCTCTGATAGCCACTCTCTTTTCCCTCTGTACCTGCTTCTTAACCCTGGCAACAACTCTTCGGTTCTCTATTTCCGTAATTTTGTCACTTCAAGAATATTAGGTAAATGGAATCAGGGTCTGTAACCTCCTGGGATTGGCCTGTTTCACTCAGCAGACTTCTCTACAGATTCATTTGGGCTGATGCTTTTTCATTGCTGTATAGTATTCTACAGCATGTATATACCATAATATGCAGCTCGTCTAACTGTTCACCCAGGAACAGTTTGCCTTGTTTCCAGTTTGGGGCTGTCATGAATAAAGCTCAGCATTTGTGTACAGGATTCTGTGTGAATGTATGTTTTCATTTCTCTGAGATAAATGGCCAGATGTGTGATTGTTGGGTCATAAGCTAGCTGCATATTTAGTTAGTTACTTGCTAAAGAAATTGCCAAACTGTTTTCCAGAGTGGCTGACCATTTTACTTTCCCACCAACAATACATAAGTGATCCTGTTTCTCTCTGCATCCTCACTGGCCTTTGGTATTGTCACTCAGAAGACATTCCAACATGGGTAGCAATGTCCATATAGTTTTAACTTGTGTTTCCCTACTCGCTGAGCCACAGGAGCTGCCCTTAACTTGTGTTTCCCTAATGGCTAATGATGGTAAAAGCTTTTCTTGTTTTTATTTACTGTGTGTGTGTATCCACTTTGGTGAAACATCTCTATTGTTTTTGTTCATTTTCTAATGGGATTATTACTATAATTGTTTTTAAATTGTTGAGTTTTGAGATTGCTTTCTTATAGTCTAAATCAATGTTTTTAAACCTTTTTCCTCTCACTGCACACTTGAACTTAAACTTCTGTGGCACACTTGAATTATGTTGATTAAAAAAACAGATAAAACAGAAAGAATATACTTACTGTTCTTGGAATGTCTTTCAAAAATAGTTTAATTAATGATCTTTAAAAATTTCCAGGGTGCACCTAAGGTCCTCTCACGGCACACCAGTTGAAAATCACTGGTATCTAAATTCTGTTATAGCTCTTTACCAGACGTGCATCTGCAAATATTTTATATCATGCCGTGGCTTGTTTTTCAACCTCCCAACATGGCATTTTACAAGGATAAAGTTTGTAATTTTGGTGAACTACATTTTATCAACTTTTCCATTTATGAATTATCCTTTCAGTGTCAAGTCTAGAGATTTTTTTTGCTCAGTCCTAGATTCTGAAGATTTTCCCCAATGTTTTCTATTACAGGTTTTTATAGTTTTATATTTATGTCCGTAACAAATCGGAGTTAATTTTTTTTTTTTTACATATAAAGTGTGAAACGTAGATCAAGATTTATTTTTTTTTTGGCCTGTGGCGTTATAATTGCTCCGGCACCATTGGTTTAAAAGGTTGTGTCTTTCCTTCATTAAACTGCTTTTGTGCCTTTGTCAAAAATCAATTGGGCGTCTTGTGTGGGTCTATTTCTGGCTTTCTCTTCTGTTCCATTGATCTATATGTCTATTCCTTGCCAGTACCACGGTCTTGATTACTGTAGTGACTTGGTAAGTCTCACTCGTGGGGAGGCTACATCTTCTATTTCACTCCTCTTTACCTCTGCTAGTTTCTTTACTTTCCAAATAAATCTTAGAATAATGTTGGATATGCTTATGTATAATTTGTAAAAATATATAAGTAGTGCACACACACACAAAAAAAATTTCTGAAATCTTGATGGAAATTGCCTTAAACTTTGTCAATTTGAGGAGAATTGACCTCTTCACTATGTCGAGACTTCTGATTCATGACCACAGTCTGTCTCTATTTAGAACTTGGATTTCTTTCATCAGCATCGTGTGGTTGTTTGTATAAGTCTTTCTTAGATTTACTTCTTAATATTTCATTTTTTTCAAGGAATTACACATGTACTACAGTTCTAATTTTGATGTTCATGTGCTTGCTGGGTGTACAGAAATAATATCATTATATGACTTTTATTTTTTTGCCTCTTAACATGGGGGACTCTACTGGTTAATTTTCTCATCCTAAGTCAGCCTTGTATTCATGAAAGAAACCACATTTGGTTATTCTGTGTAATTCTTTTTTATATTACAGAATTCCATTTGCTAATATTTGTGAAGGATTTTTAATTTATATTCATGTACTTAAAATTTTTAGTTTTTAGTTCTATAGATTTTGTGGGTACAACTGGAGTTTTCATTACATGGACATGGATAGTGGTGAAGTCTGCACTTTTAGGGTGCCCATCACCTGAATAGTGTACATTGTACCTAAGAGGTAATTTTTCATACCTCACCCTATCTTTTCCTTCTCCTCCCCCTTTTAGTTTTATTTTTTTCTTTTCCTTTTTTTTTTGAGACAGAGTCTTACTATGTCACTCTAGGTAGAGTGCTGTGGCATCACAGTTCACAGCAACCTCAAACTCTTGGGCTCAAGCAATTCTCTTGCCTCAGCTTCCCAAGTAGCTGGGGCTATAGGCACCTGCCACGATGCCTGGCTATTTTTTGTTGTTGTTGTTGTTGCAGTTATCATTGTTGTTTAGCTGGTCTGGGCTGAATTCGAACCACCAGCTTCAGTGTATGTGGTCGGCAACATAACCACTGTGCTACAGGTGCTGAGGCACACCCCTTTTAATTTTCTAATGTTTGTTATTCCACTCTGTATGACCTTGTGCACTCTTAGATTAGCTCCCGCTTATAATATGTTGCATTTGATTTTCCATTCTTGAGTTATTTCACTTAGGATAATGGCCTCCAGTCCATTCAAGTACCTGCAAAAGACATTATTTCATTCTTTTTTATGGTTAAGTAGAATCCTATGCTATTGTATGTGTATGTATATATGTGTGTGTTTCTGTATGTACAGGGTGGCCATAAAGTCCGTGTGCAATATTTAAATATTAAAACAGCATTTTTAAATATTGCACACGGACTTTGTGGCCACCCTATACATACATACCACATTTTCTTTATCCATTCATTGTTTAATGGACACTCAGTTGATTCCATATCCTTGTGATTGTGGATTGTGCTGTGATATATTCTTTTGATAAAATAACTTCTCTACTGGGTAGATATCCAATTGCTGAATTGAATGGCAAATCTAATTTTAGTTCTTTGAGAAATCTGCGTACTGTTTTCCATAGAGGTTGTACTAAGTTATGGTCCTACCAACAGTGTATTTGCATTCCCTTTACACTGCATCCCGCCAACATCTAGTGCTTTTTGACTTTTTAATAATGGCCATTCTGACCGGCGTAAGATGGTATCTCATAACATTTTTTTTGAAAAAAGCTTCATGACTATAGATGAAAAAAGCTTCATAAATATTAGCAAAGAGAATTCACAATATATAAAAAGAATTACCCAAAAAGCCAAGTGTGGTTTATTTCACAAAAACAAAGAGTATTCATGAAATATTAGAAATATTAGAAATCAACTATTTGAAAATCAATATTAGAAAGTCAGGTTGGCACCCACAGCTTAGTGGGTAGGATGCCAGCCACATATACTGAGGCTGGCAGGTTTGAATTCAGCCCCGACCAGCTAAACAACAATAACAACTGCAACAAAAAAATAGCTGGGCATTATGGTGGGTGCCTGTAGTCCCAGCTACTTGGGAGGTTGAGGCAAGAGAATTGCTTAAGCTCAAGAGTTTGAGGTTGCTGTGAGTTGTGATGCCATGGCACTCTACCGAGGGCAACATAGTGAGACTCTGTCTCAAAAAAAAAACAAAACAAAAGAAATTATGGTGGAACAATTGATGATCCACATGCCAAAAAAAAAATTAGATATTAAGAAATCTAGATTCTTTTTTTGAGACAGAGTCTCACTTTGTCATGCATGGTAGAGTGCTGTGATGTCATAGCTTGCAACTTCAAACTTGGGCTCAAGCGATTCTCTTGCCTCAGCCTCCCAGGTAGCTGGGACTATAGGCGCCCAACACAATGCCCTACTACTTTTTTTAGAGACAAAGTTTTGCTCTTCCTCAGGCTGGTCTCAAACTCGTGAGCGCAAGCAATCCACTTGCCTTGGCCTCCCATTGTGCTTGGTTTATATGCGTGAGAAATATAGTCTGGGTTCATTGTTTTTTTTTTTTTTTTTTTTTTTTTTGAGACAGAGTCTCACTTTGTTACCCTTAGTAGAGAGCTATGGCGTCATAGCTCACAGCAACCTCAAACTAGGGCTCAAGCAATTCTCTTGCCTCAGCCTCCCAAGTAGCTGGGACTACAGGTACCTGCCATACGGCCCAGCTATTTTTAGAGACCAGGTCTCACTCTGGCTCAGTCTGGTCTTGAACCTGTGAGCTCAGGCAATCCACTCTCTTTGGCCTCCCAGAGTGCTAGGATTATAGGCACGAGCCATTGCGCCCAGCCTAGTGTTATGTTTTTAATTTCAAATAGGTAGTATATACCCACGGTAAAAACATTCAACAGAGGCAGGTTGATTTACAGTGAAAGTAGTTCCTCTACTTGCCATTCTCTAGACCTCTATTTTCATCTGTCCAAAGATGATCACTGATGCCTGGTTCTTGCTGGTCCTTTTAGAGATTGTATGTGCATCTTCACGCTCATAGTAATTTTTATGATTCATTCAACATCATGAGCATTTATTATGGGTCAAGCCCCATAGGAGATGGGGCAGAGAGCAATAGGAAGCCCTGCTCCCCCTGAACTTACATTCACTGCCGTTGGCACCACTGACTAATATCTAATCATCACAAAAACTCTGCCTGGTAGGTCTTGTCCTTGTGGGAGGGTCCGCAGAGAATGACTGTCTGGGGAGGACTGTCTTCCTCTTCGAGAGCTCAAGCTAACAGGCTGGTCCTGCCAAGAAGGGCTGCTGCTCCACAGGCCAGAGGAAGCAGGTCCTGGAGGTGGGTGCTTCTTTGCCAAGGCAGTGGGCGGAGATGAGGAGGAGGCTTGGGAGGCTGCCAGTCCAATTGGGGACAGATTCATAACAGAATAAAGGCTCGAGGCCTTGGAAGCCCTCCTGTTCCCAGGTGGCTGTATTTTAATTTCTTAGCTTGTTTCCTCTCTCGTTTCTTAGGAACATTGTTCTGGGAAAGAGTCTAACCTTCTTTGGCTGACTGTGGGAGAAATGGGATTTGATTAGTCAGCTTGGGCCATCATAACAAAATGCGACAGCCTGATCATTTATTGTTCTGGAGGTTGGGAGAACCAAGATCAAGGCAACAGCAGCAGGTCTGGTGTCTGGGGAGGGCCTTTGTCCTGGACGATTGTCTTTTCCTTGTAACCACACATGGTGCAAGGGGCGAGGGATCCTTCTTATAAGCACACAAATGCCATTCAGGAAGGCTCCACCCTCATGACCTTATCATCTCCCAGTCCCCCCACCTTATAATTCCATCGCCCTGGGGTGATACAGTTTAAATTTGGAGCAGATACAAACATCCAGACCACAGCAGAATTAAGCCCTTCCAAAACCCCAGCTGCCAGAACTGGCCAGGGTGTCCTCAGAGGCACAAAGGGGCTGCTGGTCATGACACGCTGTGATGAAGGTGGAGGGAGAATGAACTTCTGCAAACCAGGTGTCTGAGCAGCACATCTGCGTCAAATCAATTTCCCTCCCAAGCTGGAGGTGGCTCTCCTAGACATGGCACTGAGCTCCCTGGCATCTCATTTGCCACCTCTGCCTCAGACATGGGAACCAGTGAGCTGTGCAGCTGCAGGTCTCCTGCCACCCCCCACCCCTGCCCAAAATATCCAGTTGCAGTGAGGGCAGAACTGCTATTTTCTGTGTGTGTCACTTAGCTTACCACTGACAGTGGTAAGGCCCAGGGCTCATAACTGCAAATTTCACTCCCATTTCACAGATGAGGAAACTGAGGCTCTGAAGCCAAACCTGTGCTTGTGCCCATAATACTCTAGTGCAGTGTTTTTCATCCATTTCTATCTCAAGGCACACTTGAACCTATAGTTAAACTTTTGTGGTACACTTAAATTATGTTGATCAAAAAACAAAAAAAGTAAAGGTCAGGCACAGTGGCTCACACCTGTAATCATAGCAGTCTGGGAGGCCAAGGCAGGTGGATCACTTGAGCTCAGGAGCTGGAGACCAGCCTGAGCAAGAGCAAGACCCCATCTCTACTAAAATAGAAAAAACTAGCCAGGCATTGTGGCAGTGGTGGGCGCTTGTCATCCCAGCTACTTGGGAGGCTGAGGCAAGAGGATTGCTCAAGCCCAAGAGTTTGAGGTTGATGTAAGCTACAATGATGCCATGGTGCTCTACCCAGGCCACAGAGTGAGACTCTGTCTCAAAACAAAACAAAACAAAACAGAATACATTTATTGTGCTTTGAACTTCTTTGGAAAATTATTAATGATCTTTAAAAATTTTCACGGCACACCAGAGTGCAGTGACCTCTAGTTGAAAATAACGGCTCTGGCTTGGTGCCTGTGGCTCAACGAGCTAAGGTGCCAGCCACGTACACCTGAGCTGGCAGGTTCGAATCCAGCCCGGGCCGCCAAACAACAATGATGCTGCAACCAAAAAATGGCCGGGCGTTGTGGTGGACACCTGTAGTCCCAGCTACTTGGGAGGCAGAGGCAGGAGACTCGCTTGAGCCCAGGAATTGGAGGTTGCTGTGAGATGTGATGCACTCTACCCAGGGTGACAGCTTGAGGCTCTGTCTCAAAAAAGAAAGAAAGAAAGAAAGAAAGAAAATCATGGCTCTGGGCTGCGCCTGTAGCTCAGTGGGTAGGGCGCCAGCCACATACACCTAGGGTGGTGGGTTTGAAATCAGCCCCGGCCAGCTAAACAACAACAATGGTAACTGCAACAACAACAAAAATAGCCCTGGCATTGTGGCAGGTGCCTGTAGTCCCAGCTACTTGGGAGACTGAAACCATAGAATTGCTTAAGCCCACGAGTTGGAGGTTGCTGTGAGCTATAACGCCATTGCACTCTACCAAGGGTGACATAGTGAGACTCTCTCAAAAAAAAGAGAAAAAAGAAAAAAAGAAAATTACTGCTCTGTTGCTTCCACAGGGTCCCAGCACCCACAGGGTCCCAGCACCCACCCGGCACACATGGTAGGGGGTTCTTCCCAGCTCAGGCTACTTGTAAGTGGATCTCCCAAGCTGCTCAGGCACGTGACTAATGCTGATTTCTCCTGGTGAGCTGAGCCCCTTCTCTCTGATGGGATCTAGGGTATTACTCCGGCACCCAGCTGCCCAGATGATATTGGGCTTTGGGCTATTACTGACCTGTTTGTTTTCTTGGGATCTATCTCCTAAAATGGAGTTACTTCCTCGCAGAGTTCAGCCAGTATTTTAAATTGTTTTTACAAATTGGTTCAAGTACGACCAACCCAGATTGGAGTATTTTATCAACGAGTATTTTATCAAACATATGTGTTTCTTACCAAATCCATCTCTTTAATTCCTAAAGGCAGATCGTGTTTCCTTGCACGATGAGATTTACATTCTGGGCAAATGGAAGCAGTGTGCTTTTCAGCTCCTGCATCTGTTAAGTGGTACCCATTTCACTGTGTCAGGGAGTTGATTCTTTGAATGGCTGCTCCTCCCTGGAATAGGCCAGGCAAATGCCAGAGTGGTGCAGGCCTCAAAGGGGCACTTCTTCAATGGATCTGGGATGCTTCTCCATCTTGACATGACTCAAACTGCCTGTCCTCCAGAAGTGTCCCCCAGGCCCTTCCAGGCATACCTTCCATTTGTGACCCCTTAGGAGTCACTTGACTTTATCTCAGGACTTGGAGGGATGGTTGGTGTCCTGGTCTCTGGCTCTGCCTCCAGCTCACCTTGCCCATTAGTATTCCCTAAACTAATGTGTTCCTCAGGCCATGCCCCTGCTCAAGAACCTGCAGTGGCTCACTGCTGCCTGTCATAGCAAGAACTGACAAGCTTTCAAAGCCCTATGTAGTCTGACCTTGCCCTGTCCATCCAACATAGAGTCCCATGACACCTGGACACAGCTTCTCAGTTCCAGACAAACAAGACCTTCTCCTTGATGTCTGCAACATGTGCCATGTGGGCTTTATCTCCATCCCTTGTTCACTCTATCTCCATTTCTTCCTCCCCGGCATCTTCTCTTTTGTACATTCTCCAACCTTCATCCTCTAGAGTAAGTTTCTACCCACCTCCCTGCCCTGAAGTCTCCTTCGGCCACCTTGACAAACTCCAATCTAGCTCTTCTCCAAACATCTGTTTCACAAAACGAGCCTTGAACTGCTTGTAGATGTTCTCTAGGTTGGTCTTCAAGTTTGTTTCCTAACTTGTGATTTTCATAAATGGACCAAATTCTCCATATAGGGTGGTGCTGAGCACAGAATGCCTGCTTACTTAGCCATTGACAGAGCAAGACACTGCATACAGAAATTTGCACATCAGAGCCCTTGGGGTTACCTTGGGTTTACTGATTCTAAAATACTCCTTCCTCCCCCATTCATTTTAACATCTTCTCTGAAATCAGCATCAATTTTCCCCTCTCTCAGTGATGTATATAATAATAGTGCACTTTATAATCAATTGTGTATTAGGTTCGATGGAATAAAGTTAAGCTATTAGTAGCTGTTTTTGCTTTAGAGTTGGGGAAAAAAGCATTTGGGAAGATAAAGAATGTTAGGAGGAGTAGGGGATGCTGGGAGAGATGAGGAATCCTGGGAGAAGTGGAGGATGCTGGGAAAGATGAAGGGGCACTGGGAGAGATGTGGAATGCTGGGAGAAGTGGGGGAGTTTACTGGGAAGATGAGGAATGTTGGGAGAAGTGAGGGATGCTGGGAGAAGCGGGGTGTGTTAGGAGTAGGGGATGCTGGGAGAGACGAGGAATCCTAGGAGAAGTGGGGGATGCTGGGAAAGATGAAGGGTCACTGGGAGAGATGTGAAATAAAGTGGCGGGGTTATTGGGAAGAAGAGGAATGTTGGGAGAAGTGGGGGATTCTGGGAGAAGCAAGGTGTGCTAGGAGAAGTAGGACATGCTGGGAGAGATGAGGAATTCTGGGAAAAGTGGGAGACACTGGGAAAGGAGGGGAGAGTGCCCTATTTGGCCCAGAAGCTTCCTGAATCACCCTGCATTGACTCTCCATTTTCCATCCTCTGTGTGTGCTACCTCAGAGGCTGACTCCTTGTTATCAGAAGCCAGGCTCCTACTGGGCGTCCCAGAGTTCTTCCCTCACCTGGGAGGGGCCCTTCTCACGGCCCTGGCAAAGCCAAGGATGCCTCTGACCACTGGCTGCTCAGCTGCAGGAATGAGGAAACTGGGCTCTCATTCCTCATTCTGGGCTCAATCTGAGCCCAGACAGGGAGGGCCAATGGAGAACAAAGGGCACGGGCCACAGGCCTTCTGGCCTCTGAAGAAGTAAAGAAGACAAACCCGTTCACGGTCGGCTGTGGGCTTCAGCCATGGAGTCTTGACCAGCCCTAGGGTGGGGACACAACCTCTGTGTCCAGACTCTGCAGCTGCAGGTGCACAGGTCACCCCCTCCTGTGCCAGATCCTCATGGGCTCACCCCCCGGCCAGGCCTCCTTCGGCTTCATAATCAGGCTCTTGAGCTGCACGAAATTGCTGGATTGGGGGAATATGGCCTTTTTCCTTTGCTCAGGCCATCCCTCTAATGTAGAGTCAATAGTGAGACCTTTGTGGTTAGAAACCTTTAAATTGAATTCTCACTTCTCCACTCGCTCACCCTGTGACTTGGAAAGTTGCTGAACTTTCTGAGCTTTGGTTTCCTCATTTTTTTTTTTTTTTTTTTTTTGGAGAAAGTATCAATATGTCAACCCTAAGTAGAGTACCATGGGGTCCCAGCTCACAGCAACCTCAAACTCTTGTGCTTAAGCAATTCTTTTGCCTCAGCCTCCCAAGTAGCTGGGACTACAGATGCCTGCCACAATGCCCGGCTATTTTTTGTTGCAGTTGTCATTGTTGTTTAGCAGGCCCAGGCCAGGTTTGAACCTGCCGGCCTTTGTGTATGCGCCCTACCCACTGAGCTACAGGTGCTGCCCCAGTTTCTTCATCTTTTAAATGAGGGTGAGAATTCCTAGTTTTGGATCGGTGTTGGGAGGCAGAGGGGGAATTCAATGATATAAAGTGACTAAATTTAACTATTATTATTCTTAGCCTTTGTCCCTGTAGTTCTTTTATTCCAACTGGGATAGCTTCAGCTCCCTCCCATGCTTCACTGCCAGCATTAATCCAGGTTTTAATGGCCCCTACACATCCCTGAAATGAGGCAGCACCATCTCCATGGTCACCCCCCAGCCTTGACTGGGAGCCCTCTCTGTTTTTCCCTCACTCTCTTAGTTTTCACTGGGCATCTCCTGTTTCCTGGGGGATTGTGCCCTGCGGACATCAGAGCTGTAGAACCGTTAGAGAAGTAAGGCAAAAGTGCATGAAAAATTAAGGCAAAAAACCAGTACAAGGAAAAAGAATATAAGGATAATTTTTCAGCCAGATGGAAAATTAGATAGTTTAGGGAGGAAAAACTATGAAACATGTGGAAATTTAGGTTGCAACATAGTAAGTTAATTTTTTATGCATAGCTGCACTCCATGGAAACATGTAAAATTGAGAACCAGAGTTTTGCTTTGCTACCCTGAGAGCCCTTTGCTGGTCTGGTTAACTAAGGATTTAGGTTTTAATGGCCACAAGGACAAGGGACAAGGTTTTGAGCCTATATAAAGCAGTGATGTAGAATTGAGGACCCCTACCCACCACACACATTTGGCTGGGACCCTCAAAAATTTTACTCCCTGTTGGAAGAGCAGAAAAAACTTATCCACTGGCAAAGGTAAGATCAGGAAAACTTATTTAATTTGGCCTGGGTTTGGGTTAGGGAAGGCCTCTTTTGAAGAATTTTAACTACAAGACTTCCCTCTTGAATTTGGAGATCAAAGTTATACTACTTATGTGATCCTAGAATCTCTAAGCCAAAAAAAGGCCATAAAAGCTATTTCTGGTTGCCAAGTTCATAGAGACAGAAAGTAGAACAGTGGTTTCCAGGGGGTGAGGGGGTGGAGAGGAAAATGAGGAGTTGTTTAATGGGCACAGTGTTTCAACTTTGAAAAGATGAAAAGAGTTCTGGAGACTGGTGGCACAACAATGTGAAGGTACTTAATAGTACTGAGAAGTCTGCTTAAAAATGATCAAGATAATATGTTTTTCATGAATTGTATATTTTACCACTTAAAAAAATGGAAGCTAGCCATCAGCCAAGCCAAGAGGCTGTTTTCAATAAACCTATCAATCTGAAAAAAAAAAAAAAAAAAAAAGGAAGCTGGCCAGGGGGGGTGGCTCACGCCTATAATCCTAGCACTCTGGGAGGCCTAGGCTGGTGGATTGCCTAAGCTCAGGGGTTCAAGACCAGCCTGAGCAAGAGTTAGACCCCCATCTCTAAAAATAGCTGGATGTTGTGGTGGGCACCTGTAGTCCTAGCTACTTGGGAGGCTGAGCCAAGAGGATTGCTTGAGCCTCAGAATTTGAGGTTCCTGTGAGCCAGAATGCCAGGGCACTCTACCGAGGGCAACAAAGTGAGATTATGTCTCTAAAATAAATAAATAAATAAATAAAATAAAAATAAATGGAAGCAAGGAAAAAGCTCTGTGGTGGGCTACACCTTCAACTACCCAGCCCGTTCCGGATGGCTGTCAAACTTGAGGGAACAATCCAAATTAGGAAATGCATAAGTAAACAAGCCATGCAGGGAGAGTCAGCAGTAGTAACAAAAAAGAAAGCAAGAGAATAAATGTACATGTGTATTTCCTGTAGCATTGTTTACAATGATAAAAAACTGGAAACAAGTAAAAGCCCCTTCGAAAGGGAATATTATGCAACCATTAAAAGTGTAGAGGGATTTTATTATTGAGTGAGCAGGAAGGAGGCTGGAGTGCTGTAGAAAACTGAGCTGCCCACTGCCTCTGCCTTCCTGTTGAGGAGAGTTGATCTTTACTACTGGGCTGCAGGCCACTGATTCTGGGAACAAATGCTTCTGGAAATTCTGGAGCAACCCTCCTGTCCAGACTGGGTCCCATCTTAAAAATTTCCCCCTCCTCTTCCCGTTGGGAAGAGTTGAGCTTCTCTGAGTTTTGAATTTCCCTTTTATTCTCACAGATTATTGCATATTCAGCAGAAGGGTTGGAGGTGAGAGTTGGCTTCTCATCATTGGCTAGGAGGGAGGCAAAGGCCTCTTTAGGTCCCCCTGCCCCCGTCCCCATCTCCTCCCCTTTCTGTGCCAGCTCAGGCTCTCAGAGGCATCTCTTTGCCCTTGGTGTCTCCCTTCCTAGTTCCTGGCCTCTCCATTGGTGTCAGCTGTTTCACTTTGGGCTTGAAGCCTTTCACCTTTGTGTACCAACCCCAGGCCCCCCAAAGAGGCTCTGCTGAACAGTACACAGAGTAGGATCCGATTGTGGACATGAGACTTTATGACCCATTTAACAAGTGCCACCTGTTTATAGCAGGTGAGCACGGGAAGAAGGGGTGGGGCCCCCGGGCAGGTCCTGAATCTGACTTGAGTGTGTAAGGAAGGAGGGTGGGGCCTGGTGACCCCTGCCAACCCCACCGGGATCTTCTCTTTCTAAGTGACTTGGGGGTGGAGGGTGCTGCAACCCAGGCCCTCCTCAGTAGCAATGCAATCCTCTGCAGAAAAGACAGCCCAGCTCACTATCATGGCCTCCCTGAGTTAATTGCATTAGTTAGCACAATGAGATTGAGTCAGATGCTTGGAATTCAGTGGGGCTGATGTTCCAGCAGAGGAGAGAGATGTGAAACTATGAATGAATGATTGTTTTATTACAGTCACGATGGTTGTTATGAAGCCCTGTTCCCCATTGCTTTGTAAAGTTAACAGAACACACCCGACCATGAGCCGGAGCAGGACAGCCTGCAAGGCAGGGTCTGGGAGCGGCAGGAATGCCCCTGCTAGCATCCTCTCAAAGAGCAGGACTGGAACTCACATTAAGTCAGTGTAGAGCCAAACCTTTGCAGGAAAACAGGCCTCATGTGCCAAGACAGTCTCCATAGTGGAGACCTCTGAAAACCACTTTTCCTACACAACTGGCCCCTCCCAGCTTGAGGGGGAGTTTCTCAAGCTCCATCCTTCAGATGGGTGAAGTGAAGCCTAGACAAGGGCGTCATTTTCTCTCTAGTCCCAACTCTGAAGGGCACCGACACACAGGGGGTTGGGAAACTTGGTTTTGGTCATTTCCCGCCATCCCGTGTGTCTCTGCCCAAGTCCCTGCAATCTGTCCTCCGCATGCCAAAAAATTCAAACAAAGCTGCTCTGTTCACCAAGAATTCCGTTTTCTCCGTTGTTCTCCACTGGCGACATTCCTGAATTAGTGGAAAAGGGACTGATTCAGCCCAAGCCCCTGGCAGTGGATCATCTCTGCTGAGTCAAGACTGGACTCAAAAAGTTGGGAGACAGAAAAGAGTCAGGCCATTAAGGAGCTCCAAGCCTGGCGCTGGGACGCAAAGCGGGTGCTGGGGACGCTGTGAGCAGGTTAGAGGAAGAGGAGGACCCGGGGTCTGGTGCACAAATTGGAGGCTGGCCACCTTCTGTGGCTCAAGGGCCAAAGTGAGAGAGCCTGTGTGTGCATATGTGTGTGAGTGTGTGGGCACATGTGTATGTGTGCACGTGTTTCGGATCTGCTGCTGATGGGGGAGGGGCAAGGGCATTCTGCTTAGGGGGCACAGCAGATGCAGAGGGCTGAGGCCAGTCAGTCCTCATGGAGGGGTGGGGGTGCAGGGTGAGGAACTGAGTGCCAGAACATCCTGGGTCCAAAAGTGTCACGAGGGCTTTGCCCCATGAGAGGGGAAGGCTGTTTGCCACGTGGGGGAGCAGGGCTGTTCTGAACCTCTCTGAGGACAGAAAGCCCTTCTCTTTCTCCTCAAATTCAAGTGTCCATTTATATGTGAGGTTTTCTCTTAGTTTTTAAAACCTTTTTTATTGTGGTGAAATATATATACTATAAAATTTGCCATTTGAACCAGTTTTGTTTTGTTTTTGAGACAGAGCCTCAAGCTGTGGCCCTGGGTAGAGAGCCGTGGCATCATAACTCACAGCAACCTCCAGCTCCCGGGCTCAAGCGATTCTCCTGCCTCTGCCTCCCAGTTAGCTGAGACTACAGGCACCCACCACAACGCCCGGCTAGTTTTTGTTGCAGCCGTCATTGTTGTTTGGCGGGCCCAGGCTGGATTTGAACCCACCAGCTCAGGTGTGTGTGGCTGGTGCCTTAGCCGTATGAGCCACAGGCGCCGAGTCTGAACCAGTTTTAAGTATACAATCCAGTCACCTTAGCATAGTCACGGTGTTATGTAGCCATCACTGCTATTTTCAGAATCTTTTCACCATGCCAAACAGAAACTTTACCCATTAAAAAGTAATTCTCCATTCCCCATCTCCCCAGGCCCTGGGAACCACTAGTCTGTCTTTACGGATGTGCCTATCCTAGGTACTTTAATTTATATGCAATAAAAAAACAACTTATTGGCTCGGCGCCTGTGGCTCAAGCGGCTAAGGCACCAGCCACATACACCTGTGGGTTTGAATCCATTCTGGGCCTGCCAAACAACAATGACGGCTACAACCAAAAAATAGCTGGGCATTGTGGCAGGTGCCTGTAGTCCCAGCTACTTGGGAGGTGGGGCAGGAGACTCTCTTGAGCCCAGGAGTTGGAGGTTGCCGTGAGCTGTGATTCCAAGGCACTCCACTCTACACAGGGTGACAGAGTGAGACTGTCTCACCCCCCCCCCAAAAAACAGCTTATTGAGGGAAACTGGACATGCAATAAAATGCACAAAGGTGCAAAATTTGCTACATTTTTTTCTTTTTATTTCAGATTAATATGAGGGTACATACAATTAGGTTATATTGTTTGTGTTTGCAAGATAAAATCCCAGCTGTAGTTGTTTCCTTCACCCACAAAATGTGCCATGTGCCCCTCCTTAGATTGTTCCCTTTGAGTGGGAACTCGCCTAACCCTCTCTTCCCCTCCCACCTTCTTGAATGTAATGAGTTTTTCTCTTAAGTGAGCACGTAGTTGTTAATCTTACTAGTTTCAGTTTAGTATTGAGCACATATGATGCTTGTTTTTCCATTCCTGTGATCCTTTTCTCAGGACAGTGTTCTCCAAATCCATCCAGGATTTGTTATAAAAAATACAAAATCTCATAGCAGGGAGTGGTGGCTCATGCCTGTAATCCAGCACTCTGGGAGGCCCAGGCGGGTGGATTGCCTGAGTTCACGGGTTTGAGACTAGCCTGAGCCAGAGAGAGACCTCGTTTTTAAAAAATAACTGGGCAAGGGCAGCACCTGTGACTCAGTGAGTAGGGTGCTAGCCCCGTATACTGAGGGTGGTAGGTTCGAACCCGGCCCCTGCCAAACTGCAGCAACAACAAAAAATAGCCGAGTGTTGTGGCGGATGCCTGTAGTCCCAAGCTACCAAGAGAATTGCCTAAACCCAAGAGCTGGAGGTTGCTGTGAGCTGTGATGCCATGGCTCTCTACCAAGGGCGTCAAAGTGAGACTCTTGTCTCTAAAAAAAAAAAAAAAGAAAAATAGCTGGGCAGTGGCTCGGTGCCCATAGCATAGCAATTACAGCTCTGGCCACATACACTGAGGCTGGCCGGTTCAGTCTGGGCCAGCTAAATAACAATGACAACTGCAAAAAAAAAAAAAAAAAAAAAAATAGCCAGGCATTGTAGTGGGTTCCTACTACAGCTACTTGGGAGGCAGAGGCAAGAGAATCGCTTAAGCCCAAGAGTTTGAAGTTGCTGTGAGCTGTGACGCCATGGCACTCTACTGAGGCTGACATAGTGAGAATCTGTCTTAAAAAAAAAAAGCTGGGCATTGTGGTGGGTACCTGTAGTCCTAGCTACTTGGAAGGCTGAGGCAGACAGATGGCTTGAGCCCAAGAGTTTGAGGTTGCTGTGAGCTCTGACGCCATAGCCCTCTAGTGAGGGTGAATATAGTATTCCATGGACAATTAGCTAAATTTTAAATATGCATACCAAAACCAAGATAATGAATGTGTCACTGCCACGTTCCTTCTTGCCTCTACATAATTCTTCCCACCCTCCACCCTCAACACCAATGTGTTTTCTGTCACTGTAGATTAGTTTGGATTTTCTAGAGCTCTAAATACATGGAATTACACAGTATGTACTTGTTCTTTTGAGGGGTACGGTTTCTTTCACTCAGCACAATCGGTCTTGAAATTCATCTTTGCTGTGTCTACCAATAGCTGATCCTTTTTTAATGGCAGAGTGGTATTTTGTTATGTGGTTATACCATAATTTTTTTCAACTTGCTTTTCTGCTGATGGACATTTAGGCCGTTTCCAGTTTTGGTGCTAGTGCATAGAGTTGATTTTTGGTTTTTGGGTTTTTGTTTTCGTTTTTGAGATGGAGTCTTACTCTGTGCCCTGGGTAGAGTGTCATTGTGTCATAGCTCACAGCAGCCTCCAACTCTTGAGCTCAAGTGATCCTTTTACCTCAGCCTCTTGAGTAACTGAGACTACAGGCGCCTGCCACAATGCCTGGCTAGTTTTTCCATTTTTAGTAGAGATGGTGTCTCGCTCTTGCTGGGGCCTCAAATTCCTGAGCTCAAGGAATCACCTGCCTTGGCCTCCCAGACTACAGGATTGCAGGTATGAGCCACTGATTTTTGTATGTTGATCTGGCGGTCCTGCAACCTTGCTGAATTCATTTATTCGCTTTACAGTTTTAGAGATGCTTTTAGAGATGATAGGTGATCCTATCATCTGGGAATAAAGACAGTTTTACTTCTTCCTTTCTGATACACATTCCTTTTCCTTCTTTTATTTCTTGTCTGATTGCACTGGCTGGGATCCCCAGCACCACGGTGAAGAGGGGCAATGAGAGCGTCCCTCCGTCTCGTGTACCCATCTCAGAGGCAGAGCATCCAGCCTTCCACCGTTTAGCTGTAACATTTGCACAGATGCCCCTTTTCAAGCATTTTTATGAGAAATGGATGTTGGATTTTGTCAGACTTTTTCTGCATCTACTGCAATGACATATGGTTTTCGTTTTATTTTCACTTTGTCAACATGGTGAATTACAGTAACTGATTTTCAAAAGTTAAACCAACGCTTCATTCTTGGGATTGCACGTGGATTAGGAGATTAGGCTGCGGGGAGCCAGCCGGGTGTCTCCAGTATATCCTGGGTCTGGATGCCCAATAAGGCCGGGCTTTGAATCCCGTCATCCCATGGTGGTGGCGGGAAGGAAGAGGCAAAAGTCAAGGGTGGGGAGAACGTGGCCTGCCAGACCCTGCAGCCTCTGCCAGCCAGGCCCTGACTCGTCCAGGTGATCGTCTGGGTGAGCCGCCCCAGCTGACTCCTCCTGGTGACTTGCTCCAGGGATCCTTGGGCCACAGCCCCTGGCCATGCAGGTGGCCTCTCCTCACAGAGCGGCCCATGTGTTGCCCTCTGCTGTCTTGCTCTCTCATCCTGGGAGGTGCCTGGGCTCATCGTGGGCAGCGCTCATATGTGCCTGAGCCTTAGTGTCTGCTTCTGGGAAAATGCCCAGGAGCCCTTGGGCAGGTGCGTGGGCCAGCTGCTCTCACTAGGAGGGGTCCCCAAGTGCGAAGGCTGCCCAGGAGGCCAGAGGTACCTGAGGACCTGGCGCGTCCCTTCTCTGTAAAATGGAGGTAGTAACAGGGCGGCACTTGTGGCTCAAAGAAGTAGGGCACTGGCCCCATATACCGGAGGTGGCAGGTTCGAACCTGGCCCCAGCCAAAAACTGCAAAAAAAAAAAGAAGGAGGTAGTAACACCTTTCTCCCAGGCCGGCTGTGAGAAGTGAACCTCAGGGACGATCCACTTAGATGTGTGAGATGCCAGCATCAGGAGCTGGGTTCCAACTGCGTGCCACCGCTTAGAAGCCGTCTGTCCTCTGGCCTTGCCTTAATCTCAGCCACAGCGTCTTGGCTTGTGGAACGGAGATAATGACACCTTGAGATGTGGCCACCGTGATCATTTGGTGTCACTGCACAGACCAAGCAAGCAAGTGCATGCCAAGTGCTTGGCATAGTGCCTGCCCCCAGGAATGCTGGGTGACGCTGGGGGCCTCCTGACCGGGTGAGAGAGGGAGAGACACTTTGAGGAGTGGGGCTTACCCTGCCCTGCTTGCAGTGTGCAAGGGCGTGTGTCTGAGTGTGCAGCCCCCAGGGCTGGTGCTCCCAACTACCTGTGAGGCTGGTGTGACCACTGTGCCCCTCTCTGGAGCCAGTGGGGAGAGGCAGCCTCACATCTGGAGATGGGATTGGAACTCAGGTGCTCCGAACGCTTGGAGAGGCCTACGCCTTCTACATAGGAGCTGACCCTCCTCTGACTCCCAGGAGAGGAGAAGGGGCTGGGAGTGGAGGGAGGAATCCAACAGCGGAGGAAATTCCTGCCGGATTCTCTCCTCCATCCCCATTCTGGCCTGTGTCCCGTTTCCTCCAGCTCCTCGGGGTGCTAAGCCTTTAGCTGACCTAGTTCTCCTTCTCTGTTGGAATTTCGGCATCTGGTCCAAATGTCCAATTCATTCACTCAGATGTTATTTGCCAGATGTTATCGAATTTCCTAAATGCCAGGCCAGTGCCCTGCCCTGGGGGCCACAGTGAGGCCAGCACCAGGCTCTGTCCCCATGGAGGTCATTCCCGAGGCACAAGCGGGCAGCACTACGATGTCTGAGTGGCCAGTTCTGTGCAGAAAGTGCCACAGAGATGTGACAGGGAACGGCCTGGGTGGTCAGAGAAGAAATATTCACGGAGGTGAGGTTTCAGATGACAAGAAGGAGCCAGTTGGGCAAAAGTCTACTGTGGAACATTCTAGACAGAGGGAGGGCAAAGTCCTTACGGAGCAGGGACAGTGGGTGTGGCTGAGTGGAGGCGGCAGGAGGAGCTGCCGGGAAGCGTGGGGAGCAGTTAAGGTTTGTTCTAAGTGCAGATTCCGAGAGTCTTCTGGAGATGACAAAAATGCTTTCCTCTTCCCTTCCCTTCTATCTTTTGTGATTTGGGGACCTCTTGATTAGAAACACATTTGAGAGGCTCTGAGCGCTGGAAGGAGCCTGGTGCGGCGGCTCCTGCTCATGATCCTAATGGCTTGAGAGACAGGAGGGTTGCTTAAGACCAGAAGCTTGAGACCAGCTCGGGTGACATAGCGATACCCCCGTCTCTATAAAAAATGCAAAAACTAGTCTCTAGCCCCAGCTACTCAGGAGGCTGAGACAGGAGGATCACTTGAACCCAGGAGTTTGAGGCTGCACTCTAGTCTGGGAGACAGAGCGAGACCCCAGTGTTGTACTTCTTCCTAGCTGCTGTGAGGTAGCAAGAGCTGCAAAGAACAGCAGTTTCTGTGTCCTTCTGGGAGCCAGGCTGGTGGAGATAACCAACAAGGTGTTACTGACCCAATTAGAGGTTCACAGCTGGGCCTGTTTGCCTCAAGGTGGGACAACTCTGTTCTTTTTAAAACAGCCCTCCCCGCTCCCTCACAGGTTCTTCTGAGGGCCCTCCCTTCATTAGTCACTGGAGCCAAACCTCGGTGGCAGGCTCTGCTTCTAGGGAAGTGGCCTCAGACAGGCGAACCGGGGCTATGTGTAGCAGTCTGGAATTGGGGTTCTGTGGTCAAAGCACCAGCTGATCTCTTAGCTCCGACAGTCTCTAAAACTGTGTGATTTACTTAAGTCACACAGCAAGTAAATGGCAGAGTCAGGCCCACAAACCACTCACAGCCTGAAGGCAGAGGATGAGTGCTTGGGGCCCTGTTGCTGATGGTGGTACAGAGCCCCAGGCCCAAGCTGTGGTTACCAAAAGCTGTGCTCCTGGATCACACTCTGGATCTCCCAGGTAAGGTCCCTTCTACTTTAATTACTCCAGGGACTTCAGTTTCCTTAACTTCATGTCTTTTCATCTGTGTGAGAATAATTCATACTAAATTGTGAAAGACTGTCATCTCAGAGCGCTCTCAGAGACAATGCATCCTGAAGAGAAAATGCTTGTTAGCCCAAATAAATCTCTAACCGGGTGGACTTTTTGACCAGGGGATAAAGCGAGTAGGGAAAAAATGCACACAGTGCAAAGCTGGAGATTGGAGGGATCAGGAGGGAGCCATGGATGAGGAGGTACCTCGGCTTTCCCAAGATCAGCTCCCCACCCCCATTTCTGCTTCTCTCCACAGTAAGTGAGACATGCTGGGTGTCTTCCTCGGGCTCCCACAGCGGGGCCCGTCAAAGGTGTGAGCCACTGGAAGAGAAAGAAGGTGACTCAACTAATTTCCCCCAAAGTTCATTTTTGAAAAGAAGAGCCTGGTGGTTTGAACTAAGCTCCCTGGTAAATGGTTTATTTCTCAGGAGAGTGGAGGACCGTGTCAGGAATGCCATTTTCTAAAGGGTTGACATCACTCATGGGCTCTCCTATAGACCTGGAGGCTCAGGATTGAGGACTGAGGGGACACTCCTGAGGGGATGGCTGCTATCCTGGGTGGGGCCTCTGCCCATGCTGTCCAGAGGCTTTGGGGAGATTGTTGACCTTTTCCAGGGTGCGGTTTCCCCATCCGTGAAATGTCTGGTGTTGGATATTCTACCTCAGTACTTACAGTGTGGTCTGCATAGCAGCTGCCTCTGCAGCTCCTGGGAGCTTGTGAGACGTGCAGGAAACTCAGGCCGCACCACAGACTTTCTGAATCACAATCTATTTTAACAAGAGTGCAGACGATTGTTTGCACATCACGGTTTGAGGAGTCCTGTTCTGGACTAAACTACTCAGGTGTGGTCCTTCCACCAGCTGCATCCAACTTTCCTGAGAGACAAAGAGTGCTAGAAATGCAAGTTCATGGGCTCTGGACCTACTGAATCTCATTTCTGAGATTGTAGTTTGTGTGTGTGTGTTTTATTTCAGATTACTATGAGGGTATAAATGATTAGGTCAGTGGTTCTCAATCTTCCTAATGCCCACAGGTTGAGAACCGCTTGAGTAGGTTAAAATGTTTGCATGTGTTAGGTGAAGTCCTTATTGGAGTTGTGTCCCATGCCCAGGAGGTGTGCCACGTGTCCTTACATGGTGCCCATTGGGAGTTGGGAGTCCACCAGTCTCCCTCCCTCCAACCCTCTCTTCTTTACCCCCCTTCCCCTAATTTAAAAGAAATTGAGTTTTTCTCTCGTGTGGGCTTGAATTAGTTCATCTACTGGCTTCATATTAGTATTGATTACAGCAGACACTGGCTTTTCCATTCTTGGGACATTTTATTAAAGAGAATGTTCTCCAACTCTATCCAGGTTAATACAAAAGATGTAAAGTCTCCAACTTTTTATGGGTAAATAGTATTCCATGGCATATATATACAATAGTTTATTAATCCATTCCTGGGTTGATGGGCACTTGGGTTGCTTCCACATGTGGGTTTTTGTTGTTGCTGTTTTTCTGAGATAGGGCTGTCACCAGGGCTGAAGTGCTATATCATGATCATAGCTCACTGTAACCTCCAATTCCTGGGCTCAAGGGATCCCTGGGTCAGACTCCCAAGTAGCTGGGACTACATGTGTGCACACTATGCCCAGCTAATTCTTTTTTTTTTTTTGTAGAAGACTTGTTATGTTGCCCAGGCATGGTCTTAAATTTCTGGCCTTTTGTGTTCCTCCTGCCTCTCCTCCCCAAATGCTGGGATTACAGGCATGAGCCACTGCCCTGGCCAGAGCCTGTGTTTTAACAGCCTTTCTGAGGTCTGAGATTCTCAGGGCTGACTCTCAGCCTGCAGCTGAGGCGTAGCTGAGAAGCAGCTGTTGTGTGTGGAGCTCGTTTTGGCTGCTTTGGGAAAAATGCAAACACCTGCACTTCACAGCAATTCCATGATATTCTGTCCTATTTTTGCTCTGCCCAAGAGAAAATGAGGCTTTAAGGTAGGTTAAGCAAATTGCCCAATCTCTTTGTTTTTTAAATTATTATGAGTACATAAGATTTCTATATCCAATCTCTTTCTATCTCACAAAGTATTGCAGTAACAATATTGACCTAAGATGCTTCTGGCAAGTGTCAGTTATTACAAGCAATAAAATTTCTCATAAATATTTATTATCTGATTATAAACAACAGAGGTTCTGTTAGAACAGGAGCTGGTGTAGATCTTGTAGGTCATGTTCAAGGTTTAGGAGCTCATGTCCTGCAACTCTTCTCTTAGCGATCAGTAATTTTGCTTGGATAACACATTCATATGGTTTAAACACCTTGTCAAAAAGAATTACTGTGAAAAGTTTTGTTTCCACATCTGTCCTATATATAACTGCCCTGGTAATTGCTTTTAGTTTGTGTTCAATCTTATTAAAGCTGATTCTTGGGAAAGCTGAGCAATCTCCTGATATATGGTTCCCTTGTGACCTCCAAAATCTCTGGACTTGCAGTGTATGCATTTTTCCAACTCACTTTTTTTTTTGTTTGTTTTGTTTTTTGAGACAGAGTCTCAATTTGTCACCCCCAGTAGAGTGCTGTGGCATCACAGCTCATGGCAACCTCAGACTCTTGGGCTTAAGTGAATCTCTTGCTTCAGATTTCCAAGTAGCTGCGACTACAGGACTCCACCACAATGCCTGGCTATTTTATTTTAAGAAATGTGGTCTCGCTCTTTTCTCTTCCTTCCCCGTGTGTCTCTCTTTTCTCTTCCTTCCCCTGCGTGTCTTGTGTGTCTCTCTCTCTCTCCATCTCTCCCTTCTCTCCCTTCTTTCTCCTCTCTTCCCCCACCCCTTTCCCTTAATGCTGCTCTGCAGCTTCCCTGCTAATAAAGACCTTTCGTACAAAAAAAAAAAAAAAGTGTGGTCTCGCACTTGCTCAGGCTGGTCTCATACCTGTGAGCTCAGGCAATTCACCCACCTCTGCCTTCCAGAGTGCTAGGATTATAGGCATGAGGCACTGCGCCCAGCCCAATTCACTTTATCACCCTGACAAAACACCTAGCATCTTTTTAAAAAGATGCTGTGACAGATTTCTGAGTTGCCAATCTTTCACACTTTAGTATGAATTATTCTAATATAGTCTCGTTATGCAAAAACAAGCATATGGAAAAATATATATATAAATGCATTGACACCTCTGCTGAACACAGTTTACAAAATAGACTGCACACATTCTGGGCCTTACTTATTTCACTGGTAATAGCATGCTGTACTCAAATTTTTTTCAATCTGCTATCACAGACATTGCTGATGACTACCCTTGTACTGGTGCATGTTATGTATGCAGAATAAATTCCCAGAAATGTGTATTTGGAGTTGTGAGGGATATTGCCAGTTTGTTTTCTTTCCATATGGTTACTATCATTTTCCTTTCCATTAGTTTTGGATGAAAAATTACTGTTTTCCCACATCACTGCCAACCCTTGAAATTATCATATCATTGGATTTTTACCAATCTGATAGGTGAAAAACATGGCCCAATGTAGCCTTAATTTAAATTTGTTATGAAAAGTTTTAAGTTTTCAGTAAAAAAGTTTTAAGTTTATAATATGTCTAAGGACCATTTCTGTTTCTCTATGGCTGTCTTACTCAGTTTGCTTCTTTTAAAGAGTAAGTCATCTTTTTAAAATTTCTGTTTATATATTAGGGAGATTAGCCTTTTTACCTTTGATACAAGTTGGATTCATCTCAGTATCTCTCTTTTGTTGATTATGTTTTGTATGAACAAGTTTTTAATTTCATGCAAATGTATCCATCTTTTATGGCTTCAGAATATTGAATCATGATATAAAAACCCTCCCTTAAGAAAACTTTAAGATAACAGGATGTGTTCTGTTTTCTTCTGTCATTTTACATTCAAATTTTGATCCATTTGGAATTTATCCTGATGTATGCTGTGGGGAATAGAGCCAATCGTATTTTTTTCCCCCGAGATGACTATCTTTTCCCCGCTAAATTGAGAAGTTGTTTTATCACAGGCTGGTTTATCATAAGCTCTTTCCCCACATGTACTTGGATCTATTTCAGAACTTCCTACTCTTTTCCATTGGTTTCTCTGTTTATTCATGTTCATTCAAACTGTCTTATTTATTAATGTTCATAATATTTTAAAAACATATTTAGTATGTGGAAGGGATGCCGCTTTTGTTTTTCGAGTTCTTTTAGGCTATTCTTATTTTTCCACTTGAACTTTAAAATCTAATGTCTGATTACACAAAACACACGTGTGGGTGTTTTTATTGGAACTGCTTTGATAAAAATGAAAGCATAACACATACAGGAAGGTGAATAAATTGTAAGTATACAGCTTGATGAGAGGAATACACTCTTGTAACTATTATCTAAATCTGGAAATAAAACATTATCAGAAAAATCCCCTCTCAGACCCCTAGTCACTAGTATCCCACCCTTCTTCTGAAAGATAAATCGTCCTCCTTTCTTTTTTTATTTTATTTATTTATTTTTTTGAGACAGAGTCTCAAGTTGTCACCCTGGGTAGAGTGCTGTGGCATCACTGCTCATAGCAACCTCCAACTCTTGTGCTTAAGTAATCCTCTTGCCTCAGCCTCCCAAGTAGCTGGGACTACAGGCGCTCATCACAACACCCAGCTATTTTTTGGTTATAGTTGTCATTGTTGTTTGGCAGACCTGGGCTGGATTCCAACCCGCCAGCTCTGGTATATATGGCTGGTGCTTTAGCCGCTTGAGCTACAGGCGCTAAGCCAAATCATCTTCCTTTCATTCCTTAAGTCATATTGGTTTTGTTGTGCTTTTTTTAAAACTGACTTTATACACATACACAGACACTATTCTTTTGTGTCTGGCTTCCTTTGTGCAACATTTTATTTGTGAGGTTTATTTATTCTCCTGTTGATGGACATTTAAATTGTATCCCAATTTTTGGCTATTGTGAACATTGTAACACATGGCTTTTGGTGCCCACATGCACACATTTCTGTTGGATACTTATGAGAGAAATTCCTGAGTCATGGAATGTGCATATATTCAACTTCAGAAAATACTGCAGAACAGTCTTCCAAATGGATGTGTAACAGGGCTGGGTGCAGTGGCTCATTCCTGTAATCCTAGCATCAGGGAGGCCAAGGCAGTTGGATCACTTGAGCTCAGGAGTTTAAGACCAGCCTGAACAAGAGTGAGACCTTGTCTCGAAAAATAGTTGGGTGTTGTGGCAGGCACCTGTGGTCCCAGCTACTCTGGAGGCTGAGGCAAGTGAATAGCTTGAGCCCAAGAGTTTGACATTGCTGTGAGCTATGATGCCACAGCACTCTACTGAGGGCAACAAAGTGAAACTCTGTCTCAAACAAACAGATATGTGACAATTTACTCTTCTAGGAATGTCTGAGAATTCTGTTTATCCCATACCCTTGCAACACTTAGATTTGATGGGTCTTTTCAATTTTATTCATTCTGGTTGGTGCATAGTGGTAATGTGGTTTTCATTTTCACTTCTCTAATGACTAATGAGGTAAAAATATCTTTTTTATATGTTTGACCATCAATATCATTTTTTGTTAAATGCGTTGGGATTGCTTTCAATTTATACATTAAGAGCATGGACATATTTGTGATGTTCCTATCCAAGAACATAGTATATCTTTCCATTTGTTTACATCTTCTGTGTCCTTTAGCATTTATTACGGTTTTTTAGTATATATCTTGCATATTTCTTGACACAATTTTGTTCCTGGGTATTATCTTTTTTGTGGCTATTGTAAGTGGAGTCTCTTCTATTTGGGATATTGTTTACAGTAGATTCTTAGTTTATTTTGTTGGATGTTCTGGGGTTATAGTTATATCATCTATATGTGGAAATAATTTTACTCCCCCTATTCAATTCATTCATTTCCAATTTCTTTTGCTTGTTTAATTGCATTGGCTAGTACATCCTGTACAAAGATAGTGAGCACATTTGTTTTGTTCTTGTCTTTAGTGGTAATGCTTCTAGTGAATCCAAGTTAAGCAAAATGCTGGCCTTTATCTGAGATTGATATATTTTATCATGGTAAGGAATTATCCATCAATTTCTCCTTTAATAAGGATTTTTATCAGAAAGAAGGGTTGAATATTGTCAAATGCTTATTCAGCATTCATAGATTGCCTAAACTCTATTACAGTGACCCTTTGGTACATTCAATCAATTGGTTCCAGGACCCCCTGTGGGGGTCCAGAACTAAAATCTGAGGATGCTCATGTTCTTTATTTAACATGATCCGGTATTAGCACATAACCTACCCACATCCTTCTCTATACTTTCAGGGGTGTTCAACCCTTTTTCCCCCTCTGTTGCACATTGGAAAAATAAGAGTTGTCTTAGGCTACACATTAAATATACAAACACTAATGAAAGCTGATTGGCAAAAAAAAAAACAAACAAAAAAAGCATCTGTGCATCCTTTTTTTTTTTTTTTTTTTTTTTTTGAGACAGAGTCTCACTATGTCAGCCCTCAGAGTGCCGTGGCATCACAGTTCAACAGCAACCTCAACTCTTGGGCTTAAGCGATTCTCCTGCCTCAGCCTCCAAAGTAGCTGGGACCACAGGCCCCTGCCACAACATCCCTGTCAATGATGACAATATGATTGTCATCATTGTTGTTTTTTTTTTGAGACAGAGCCTCAAGCTGTCACCCTGAAGAGAGTGCCATGGCATCACAGCTCACAGAAACTTCCAACTCCTGGGCTCAAGCGAGTCTCCTGCCTCTGCCTCCCAAGTAGCTGGGACCACAGGCGCCTGCCACAACGCCTGGCCATTTTTTGGTTGCAGCTGTCATTGTTATTTGGCAATTATTGGGCCTAGGCTGGATTCGAACCCGCCAGCTCAGGTGTACGTGGCTGGCGCCTTAGCCTGTTGAGCCACAGGTGCTGAGCCTGTCATCATTGTTGTTAAGCAGGCCTAGACTGGGTTTGAACCTGCCAGTCTTAGTGTATATGGCTGGCATCCTAACCACTGAGCTACAGATGCTGAGCCAGTGCATACCTTTCTTGATATCCAACACCATAGATAACCCAAAGAAACTCTCACAAAATCAACATGCAGCCTACAGGACACCCTTGCTTAAAATAATCTCTAAATTACTAATACCTAATACAATGTAATGTAGATGCTGTATAAATAGTTGTTATACTGTATTTTAGGATATAGCAATAAGAAAAAAGTCTGTACATGTACAGTACAGATTCAATCATCATAAACCCAACAACATTATTCTTTTTTGAGACAATTTGTTGCCCTCGGTAGAGTGCCATGGTGTCAGAGCTCATAGCAACGTCAAACTCTTGGGCTCAAGCGGTCCTTTTTCCTCAGTCTCCCTGTAGCTGGGACTACAGGTGCCTGCTCCAATGCCTGGATAGATTTAGAGGCGGAATCTTGCTCTTGCTCAGGCTAGTCTTGAACTCTTGAGCTCAGGCCTTCTACCTGCCTTGGCCTCCCAGAGTGCTAGGATTACAGGCGTGAGCCACCACATCCAGCCACAACTCAACTACATCTTTGACCTGTGGTTGATTGAATCTGCAGATACAGAATCTAAGAATACAGAAGACTGACTGTGTTATGGTATATTAAGAGGTTTTCTGATATTGAGCCATCCTTGTACTCTTGGAAATTCACATGGCCTGTGGACATGGACAGAACCAGTACCCACAAGCTTAATTCCCCTTTCCTAAAGTAAGGAAACACTGGTTTGATTCTCTACTAGGAAACTCAGCTCAAACTCCTTTCTAGTGTGAGGGGCGATAGGAACAGGGGTTTCCCACGGAGTTAAGAAAAAACTGCATGATTGTGGTCTAAGCCTTTTCCAGTTTAGCTCTGTTATTGTTTTTGTTAACTCAAAACAAAACATATTTAAACTCCAAAAAATAAGACCCAAGAATCTTTATCCTGTTACATTCAGTTTTGTTTATGTAATATTTTGGAGGATGTCCCAGTGGCCTTTAGAATCTCTGGGCTATTATAAAACTTGGGACTCACTGCCCTGATGTTTCTCAAGATGGATAAAAAAATTGGCTAAAAGGGCCTGGTCATTAACAAAGAAAAACCACTGGGGGCGGGGGGCGATGGACTGATGCTCCTGGTACCTGTCTGGTCTTTTCTGTGGCCTTTGACTCTGAGGGTTGGAGCTTGCTCTGAAGTGGGCTGGTTTGCTTGTGAACGGCATATCTGCATGGTGCTGCCCCTGGGCCGCAAGGTACTTGAGACAGCAAAGGGGGGTGATTTGTGCATGGAGGGCGAGCCACTGGGAGGGAACAGCTGGGCAGCGAATTCTGAGGGGCATGGGGCTGGCCTCTCCAGGGCTTCTGTCTCACCTAGCAGAGCATGAACCAGGTCGGAGCTTTCAGCACCAACTTGTTGTTTCCACTTAGCTCTTTTTTATTGTGAAAATAGGAATATAGTTTACTTAAAACATACAGATCCTGCAAGTTCAATTTGGTGGTACATTGGTTTCCTAGGGCTTCTATAACAAAGTACCAAAAACATGGTGGCTTGCACCAGAAATGTATTCGCTTATAAATCTGGGGGCTGGAAATCCACATTCTAGGTGTTGGCAAGGCCACAATGTCTTTGGTGGCTGTAGGGGAGGACCTCACTCTCCTAGCTTCTAGGGCCTGGGTTCTGTTCTCTGTGGCTTATAGACATGGCACTGCAATCTCTGTCTAATCATCACATGGTCTCCCCCTGTGTGTCTCTAGTTTTTCTTCTGAGGACACCAGTCATTGGATTAGGGTCTACCTAATTCAGGATGGCCTCACTCTAATTTAACTAACTACAACTGCAAAGACTCTTTTTCCAAATGGGGCCATAGTCTGAGATTCTAGGTAGACATGAATGGAGTAGGGAAACTATTCAACCCAGTACAGAGTGTTTTTCTTCTTATTTTGAGACAGAGTCTCACTCTAGTACCCTGGGTAGAGTGCCATGGTATCCTAGCTAACAGCAACCTCAGATCCCTGGGTTCAAGTGATCCTCCTGCCTCAGCCTCCCCAGTAGCTGAGACTACAGATGCCCACCACAATGCTTGCCAGTTTTTTTTATCTTTAGAAGAGATAGGGTCTCACTCTTGCTCAGGCTGGTCTTGAACTCCTAAGCACAAGCAATCCGCTGCCTTGGCGTCCCAGAGTGTTAGGATTACAGGCCTGAGCCACTGCGCCTGGCCAGTGTAGACATTTTTGACTATTGTGTGTACTCACATGACCACCACGGCATCCAGAGATTGAACATTTCCAATATCCTAAAGCTTTCCTCCTGCCTCTTTCTAGTCAATTCTTAACCCCACCATCACCCCCTGACAATCTTGATTCAGATTCCCATCTCTGCAGATTAGTTCTTGCATTCAAACAGATGGAATCACACAATGCATGATGTCTTGGGTCTGGCTGGTTTTGCTCAACATAATGCTTTTGAGATTCATCCATGCTACTGCAACAATCAGTGATTTGTTCCTTCTTATTGCCAAGTAATATTCTGCTGTATGATTATAGCACAATTTATAAATCTGGCCTTCTAGTGGTGAATATTTGGATTGTTTTCAGTTTCTGGAACTTCATATTATTCGTGATATGAATATAGCGGTCATGCACATGGCTGGTTGCCTGGTGGTTCTTTTCTGTGGACACATAGTTTGATTTTTCTCACTAGGGTTGAGATTGCTGGGGTCTGGGTAAGTGTATGCTTAGCTTTTTGAGAACTGCCAGTATTTTCTGAAATGATTATACTGAGTCAAAGTCCCAAGAGTAGTATGCAGGGTTCCAGTTGCTTCCCATCTTCATGAACTCAGTTATTTTCTTGAGGATGGTTCTTTTCTTTCATCGGGAGAGAGGATAAGCCCTCTGCAGAGGTTTCCATGGCAGAGCTCTCTTGCTGAACACCCTCGAGCTACGGACTTCCATTTGTTCCTTTTTGCTTTGTTTTGTTTTCTTTTTCATCCAGATGCTCTTGGGAAGCTTTCAGCACAAAGGCCTACTGGGGTCCTTTGTCTGCTGTCGCCTTTGTCAGAGAACTGGCACCTGCAGGCCTCTCCCACTCTGTCCTTCCACTCTGTGACTCCCGGCTAGTTCCAGGCAGATGGTGGGGGTCAGGGGTCAGAAGTTAGAGTCCTTTAGAAAGACATCAGCAGCTCGCTGGAAGCAGGAGATGTTTGGAGCGTTTAAGGGTCCTACTGACTAGTCGCACACTGGGTTTCTTTCTTTTCTTTCTTCTTTCACAATCGAGATTTTCCTCACCAATCGCTATTGATGGTATAAAAGCAATAGCAAGAAAAGAAGTCATTAAAAAATAAAAACTTGGGCGGCTCCTGTGGCTCAGCGAGTAGGGCGCCGGCCCCATATACCGAAGGTGGCAGGTTCAAGCCCGGCCTCGGCCGAACTGCAAAAACAAAAAAAATAGCCGGGCGCTGTGGCGGGCGCCTGTAGTCCCAGCTACTAGGGAGGCTGAGGCAAGAGAATCGCTTAAGCCCAAGAGCTGGAGGTTGCTGTGAGCAGTGTGACGCCATGGCACTCTACCCAG
>CAUYON010001721.1:0-10548 GCA_963573935.1 Arctocebus calabarensis
ATCTGGTCCAGGGCTTTTCTTTTTAGGGAGATTTTTCATAATTGATGCTGTTTCAGAACTTGATATAGGCGTGTTCAACATTTCCATTTCCTTCTTGCTAAGTCTTGGAAAGTGGTGTGCTTCCAAGTATTGGTCAATTTCCTTCAGATTTTTGTATTTCTGAGAGTAAAATTTCTTGTAATATTCGTTAAGGATTTTTTTAATTTCTGTGGAGTCTGTTGTTATTTCGTCTTTACCATTTCTGATTGATGAGATTAGAGATTTTACTCTTTTTTTCTGGGTTAGGTTGGCCAAAGGTTTATCTATTTTATTGACCTTTTCAAAAAACCAACTTTTTAATTTATTAATGTGTTGTATAATTCTTTTATTTTCAATTTCATTTAATTCTGCTCTAATTTTGGTTATTTCTTTTCTTCTGCTGGGTTGGGGATTGGAATGTTCCTCCTTTTCCAGTTGTTTAAGATGTCCCATTAAGTTGTTAACTTCCTCTCTTTTTGTTCTCTGGAGAAAGGTTTGTAGTCCTATAAATTTCCCTTTAAGGACTGCCTTTGCAGTATCTCAGAGTTTCTGATAATTTGTGTCTTCATTGTCATTTTGTTCCCAAAATTTGGAAATTTCCTTCTTAATCTCATCAATGACCCATACGTCCTTCAGCATGAGGTTGTTTAGCTTCTGTGTTTTTGTTTGAGTATTCAGATTCTCTTTGTTATTGAGTTTAACTTTTATTCCATGATGGTCAGAGTAAATGCAAGGAATAATTTCTATTCTTTTAAATTTGCTGAGGTTAGACTTGTGACCTAAAATGTGATCAGTTTTGGAGTATGATTTATGGGTTGATGAGAAGACTGTGTATCCAGTTTTGGGGGATGAAATGTTCTGTGGATGTCTGTTAAATCCAAATGTTGGATGGTTAATTTTAAATCTAAAATTTATTTGCTTAGCTTCTTTTTGGAGGGTTTATCCAACACTGCTAAAGGAGTGTTACAATCTCTGACTAATATAAACTTGGAGGAAATCAAGTTGCTCATGTCTGTTAAAGTTTCTCATGTCTGTTAAAGTTTCTCTTATAAATTGAGGTGCATTCTGGTTGGGTGCATAAATATTAATAATTGAAATCTCATCATTTTGAGTATAACCCTTAACAAATATAAAGTGTCCATCTTTATCTTTCCTTACTTTGTTTGGTTTAAAGCCTATTGCATCTGTGAATAAGATTACAACACCTGCTTTTTACTGTTTTCCATTTGCCTGGAATATAGATGACCATCCCTTCACCTTGAGTCTATATTTATCTTTTAAGGTAAGATGAGATTCTTGTATTCAGCAGATATCTGGCCTGAGTTTTTGTACCCAGTCAGCCAAACTGTGCCTCTTTAGAGGACAATTTAAACCATTTACATTAATTGAGAATAATGATAATCCTTTTGAAAGTTCAGTGGGCATTTTTGATCCTTTCGCCATTGTGGAAGTTGAAATTTGAACAAAAGTTTCTAAATGAGTTTACTTTTGTGGTGGAGGATTACGCTGGTCATTATGGAGGATAGATCCAAGAATATCCTGGAGAGTTGGTTTAGTAATGGCAAATTTTTTCAACATGCGTATGTCATTAAAGTATTTAATTATCCATCATAAATGAAACTCAGTTTGGCTAAATGTAGGATCCTGGGTTGCAAGTTATTTTGTTTTAGGAGATTAAAAGTTGATGACCATGCTTTTCTAGCTTGAGAGTTTTGAGCAGAGAGATCTGCAGTTATTCTAATGTTCTTCCCCTTGTAAGTTATGGTTTTCTTGCATCTGGCTGCTTTCTGAATCTTATCCTTCAAATTAACTTTATGAAGTTAACTATATGTGCCTGGGAGATGTCTTATTCAGATTGAGTCGTGCTGGGGTTCTGAAACTATCTGCTATCTGAATTTCAGAGTCTCTTGGCATGTCTGGAAAGTTCTCTTTCATAATCTTAAGAAGAAGGAATTCTGTGTTTTGTGAAGCCGGTTTGTCACTTCCAGGTATCCTTATAAGACGAATAGTGTTTTTCTTAGAGTCATCCCAGAGCTCTCTGAGAGAATGATCTGTGTTTGCCTTCCATTTCTCTTCCTCTTTGAGCATTTGGGAGCATTCAAAGGCTCTGTTTTCAATGTCAGAAATCCTTTCTTCTGCTTGCTCCATTCTCCTACTGAGGGATTCTACTGTATTTCTCACATCTTTGAGGGCTGTAACTTCTTGTCTCAACATGTCAAAATCTTTGTTCATTTTGTCTTTGAATTGGTTGAATTCTTAAGACATCTTTTGGATTATTGCTTAAAATTCTAGTTCCATCTTTACCTCCATCCTCTTGATCTTATTTGCTATCCAGATTCTAAATTCGATTTCTGACATCTCAGCCACTTGTTTATGCATGGGATCTTGTGCAGTGTATGCCTTATCATTCCTTGGGGGAGTTGATCTACTCTGATTATTCATATTGCCAGAGTTTTTCCATTGATTTCGCCTGATGATTGTTTTTTACTGTTGTCTCTGGCCGTCTTCAGAGTTGGAGAGGTGTCTCTTCAAGATTGGACTCTTTGGGATCACTCTCTTGTTGCTGGATATTTATAGGAAGTGACCTTGTGTAGCTCCTCTGGGGCTGCCCTAGCTAGGGGGTTTTGGGTGTGGGAGCAACTCCAGAGTGGAGTGTGGTACACACTGATCCAGTAAGAAGGTTGGGGAAGGGGCACTCAGTTCTGGGACTGCCTGGTGCCTGGTGACTTTGGCAAAGAGAACCTGTGGCTCCAGCAGGATCTGGCTGGGCGGAGGGATCCACACAGAGGTAGGGAGGGGACCGAAGGGAGGGTGTGAAGTCATGTGGCTTTCAGAGACCCTGGCCAGATGGCCGAGTCTGGTGTGGAGGCAGGAAGGACAGGGAGGGGGGAGGTAGAATGCAGGTTTTGCATCTCCTGCAGCCCCTGGCAAGAGCGTGCTGACCAGGAGGAGCTGGGGTGGGAATCTCAGTGCACCCCTTGGAGTCCCTTGTGGGATGAGGTGCTTGATCTGGCTGACAAGGAGGGGGTATGCTGCTTGAGAACCTCTTCTCATAGTCTCAGCAAGGGTTAGACTTCTGGTTTATCGGGTAAGGGAAGAAGGGCTCACTGGAAGTTTAGAATGGCAGGGAGAACTTTAGTTCAATTTTTCTGCCTAGCAAGAGAATGTTCAGAGACCCAGTAAGGTCTCTTAAGGGGAAGCAGTCCCCCCTTCCCACAGCACTCTCTCAAGGGGTGAGACAAGAGGTCCACAGTTCACCGCTCATTTCTAGAAAATCCACAGGTGCAAATGGAATGGAAAAAGAGAGGAAACAATCAAACAACAACAAAAAAAGACCACAGCTTTCTTGGGGGAGGGGACAGATAGTTTTCTTTTCAGATGAATTTTGTACCTGAAGCTTTCTTTCTTGGAGTTGCAGCTTGCCCCAGCAGAGGTGACCAGCAGTTATCACTTCTCTCTTGGCTGGGCTCCCAGTCTTCCACTTAATTGGGCATTTTCTGGATGCTATCCTTCTCTTTGGATAGGAGCCTCTCACGGAAGTAGCTTCCAGTCATCCATCTTGCCCCTCCCCTCCAAGTCTCCATCTTTTTTATGCATGTGCCACAGTTTGTTATTCCATTCATGAGTTGATGGGCACTTGGGCTGCTTCCATGATTTCACAATTATTAGTTGGGACAGAAAATTTTTAAATGAAGATATACTATGGTCCAACAAACTCATGAAAATTTCTCAATATTTATAAACTAGGGAAATGCAAATCAAAACCACAATGAGTTTTCACCTAACTTCATTGAGAATGGCAGGTATCTTCTATTTTTAAGGTAGTATCTTCTGAGTTTTCCCAGGGAAAAGAGCAATAATGTTCCTCTTCTGCTGTCACATGAACATTGGTTCTAATATTTTAACCACTTTAATTTTTAACTCTTAGTAATACTATACCAAGGGATTTCTATCAAATTCACCTAAGTCATCTTCATTCCCAAGCTTCAAGTAATTATTCCCTTAGCATATTAAGACAGTTTCTCTATACTTGCTAGAAAATTAAATCCTATGTGATTAGACAGTTTACTTAGGTTTAATAAATTTTTTAGCCATCTAATCTTACATTTTGCCCCACAATACAAATATTCTCTGAAAACTCTCTCATACTATTTCATGCATTTCAGCTTGATACATGTTTGTAATATGTCAGAATTCTTGTGAAGTGTATGTTATTTCTTGCTTGATAGGGACTTTTCCTTCCCACTGAAGTTAGGCTGAGAATAATATGAACTACTCTCTAGGGTCAATTAGGAAAAGGAAGAGGACCGGGTAACTTGGTAAAGCATTTGATTCATGTTATTTTTGAAAATTTTTCAGAAAAAGAGGCCAAAAAAATGTAGCTTATTTTGCCAAAATAGAAGTTTCAGGAAAGTCTTTGCTATCCACATTTTCACATGTCAGAATGATGGTATTTTTATCTATTATGACACTATTTTTGACAAAGGATTTCTACCATGGCTAAGCATTCAATTTCCTATATAGCTTTTCAACCTTACATTTGATTTGGGCTTGAATTTTATTACAATTATCCCTGAAGCTATAAACATGTTATATCTCTTTAAATGATACTAAGAACCCTCATGATTTTAGAGCACACTATGACTTGACAGTTGGCTGACCTGGACCTGTCATTTCTTTTTTATTAAAGTTCCCAAAGCATGAAAATAAAGACAGGTAACTTCCCTGTTCTTATAATAATTATTGCTCTCATAATGTTCAAGTGTCACAGATCTCTGAACTCAAATTTTAAAGAGAGGCATGATGATTGATAAATCAAATGATTGATAAAAGACATAAAAAAGAAAATATCATGACAGATGTTATAATTAAGAAAATATCAAGGATAACTTGAATTTTGTGATTTCATGCTTTACATTTTATTCTTTCATCCATTTTGAATTAATTTTTGTATATAACAAGTGGTTGAAGGCAATTTCATTCTTCTGCATATAGCTACCCAGTTTTACCTGCACCATTTATTGAATAGGGCTTCATTTTCCCACTATATGTTGTTGTCTACTTTGTCAGAGATCCATTGGATGTAGGCAGATGGCTTTATTTCTGGGTTCTCTATTCTATTCAGTTGGTCTATGTCTCTAATTTTATATTAGTACCCTGCTGCTTTGGTTATGATAACCTTATAGTATAATTTGAAGTCAGGAAATGTGATGCCTTCAGATTTATTCCTTTTGTTTAAGATTTGTTCCATATGAAGTACAGAATTATTTTCCTAGATATCTGAAACATAACTTTGGTATTTATATGGGGGTTACAAATGAGTCTGAATCATTTGGGGCAGTGTGGACATTTTAACAATGTTGATTCTATAAATCCATGAGCATAGGGGGTTTTTCCATTTGTTTATGTCAACTAGGATTTCTTTCATCAATGTTTTTTAGTTCTCCTTATAAAGAACTTTTACCTCTTTATTTAGGTATACTCCCAGGTATTTCATTTTTTTTGCAACTATTATATATATATTTTTGTTTTTTGTTTTGTTTTGTTTTTCTTTGCAACTATTATAAATAGTATCAAGTCCTTGATTTGAATTTTGACTTTACTATTACTAGTTTATTGATACTTCAAGAAAAACTCTTCTACACATCAGCCTGGGCAAAAAAGTTATGACTAAGATCTCAAAGGAAAATACAGCAACAACAATAAATGAGACACTTAGTTAAATTAAAAAGCTTCTACCCAGCAAATGGAATATCAACAGAGTCAAGAAACAATGTACAGAATGGGAGAAAAATGTAAACTATACATCTGACAAAGGGCTAATATTCTAAGTCTACAAAGAACTGAAGAAAGTGAGCAAGAGTATAACAAATACCCCAATTAAAATGTCAGCAAAATACACAAACGTTATATTTTTCAAAAGAAGAGAGACAAATGGCCAAACAAATATCTGAAAAATGGTCATCATCACAAATAATCAAGGAAAATGAAAAGTAAAACCACACTAAGATACCATCTAACCCTTGCCAGAATTATCATTATTAAAAATCCCAAAAACAATAGATGCTGACATAGATGCAGAGAGAAAGAAACAAACTCTCATTAGGACTGCATATTAGTACGGCCCTTATGGAAAATAGAATGGAGATTATGCAAAAAAATACTTGCAGACTTAACATTCAATCCAACAATCTTACTTACTAAAGGAAAGGAAGTCATGTTTACCAAGAAAACACCTGCACACAAATGTTTATTGCAGTACAAATCTAAGTGCCCATGAGTTCATGTGTAGGTAAAGAAAATCTCTATTTATCAATCTATCTACGCACATACCATGAAGTAGTATTTAGCTATAAAAAGTAATGAAGAAATGAATGAATTTCAACAACAAATAACAAAAAATGTAGAAGAGTTCTTATGGCTTCACAATCTTAATGATATTCTGTATGCTTTCAAATTAATCCAAAAGATGTATAGTAATATCTACTTATATTTTTATTTTGTATTACCCTTATTGGCAATTGTGTTAAAGACATTTTATGTACTTTTCTGGATTTATTTTATATCTTTCATCTGTTGAAGGTCATCTGTTCAAGGTGCAGTAAATACAATATGCAGTAAATACAATAGCTATGTTAATAAATAAAATGTATATAAAGTGACATATATAGATGACTGAAAAATATTACCTGTATATTAAGTCAATCAATGATAGACTACAGATACATAAAAAACAGAACTTAGTATTTGTAGCTACTTTTATTGCAAAGTCACTGCTTTTTTTGAAAGAGGTTGACAGTTTGAAGAAGCTTCTGACAGGCTCAGTGTCTAGGGAAACAAAAGGTGATTTCTGATATTGGAATATTTAAGACACAGATATTACTATAACAATTATTTTGAGTTTAATTTTTAGAAGGTAAAAGAATATTCACAATTTCATAACAAAACTGAACAACATAAATGAAATATAACAGATTTGAGAAAAATAGTAGCTATATAGTCATGGTAAAATTGCCTTCAATATTAATTTGAAAATATAATGAATAAACTATAAGATACTTCATAATTAAATACAAATAATGCACCAAAGACAAACCAATGAAAACATCATAAGAGAAGGTAAGTAATAGAGCAGACAGTGAGAAAATGTCATATAACTTTATTCTGCAAGAACATAGAAATCTTGAAGAGACAAAAACTAGGAGTTTTCCAGCCTCCATTAAAGTTTGAAATACGCACACCTACATTATAAAATTACTATAGCAGAAACAAAAAGTTTGTAAAGGATGTGAATATACAGTCACGTTGGAATAATTTACCGAAATTTTCCGTCCTAACCATAAATGTGGGGAAAAAAAAGTCAAATCTGTTTTCAGACACTGAGCCACATGTAAGTCAGGGCTATGATATTTGAAAGAAAAAAGAAGCACAAACACCTGGTGAGCTGGGCTGCTGTGCTTAAGTGCAGTTTGCAGTCGTGCTGAACTGAGAAGGCAGAGGTCAGGTTTGGGTGCTGATCAAGCTGAAATTTGTAGGTAGGACACGGGAGAGGAGAGAGCTACGCAGTGTTGATGCCACACAGGTGGAGGCCATCACTGGTTCTTTTTTTTTTACATTTACAGGTTTATTAAGAGGGTACATTTCAAAAACAGTCAAATGGAAAAGATACATGGGGCAAAATATGGCTGTCAGTAGACATGGGTTGATTGAGAAATTAGCTGCATGTGGCCGGGTGAATTTTCAAAGGGCTTTTGGATAAATTATTTCTGTGGGTCTTGGCGATGAGCAGAGGTGCTGGAGGTTATCTGGGGCTGAGAGGTAGGGGGAAGCTTTCTAGCTTGGCTGAAGCAACCCCAGTAGCACGTTGAGCATCCGTAGTGATTTTAGAGTCCATGCCTTAGCAGTAAGGAAACTGCCCTAGGATAAGAGAAAAGAAAAATGACTTAAAATCTAACAAAAAGAACATAGTCAATCTCAATAAAAATTGAAAGCATATTTAAAGATCAAGAAAGTTCACCAGTACTTGAGCAATTTAATTTCTGACCAAATTAAAATAGGTAGTGAATAGTGCATAAAGGAGCCAAATGAAAAATATAGAAATGAAAACAAAATAACATCTGAAATTTAAAATTGACTCAATAGACATAACAGCAGATTGGAGATGAGAGAAATAAAAAAGCCAAATGAAGGTTGAAAGAGATTTGTTAAGTATCTGATAAGCAGAAAGGAAAGCAAATAGTGAGCAATGAAGAAACAGAGCTCTGTCATACTAAGGAGGGGGGGAGAGAGATAGAGAGAGACAGATTCTTACTTCATACAGAGACAGAGACACAGAGAGAGTGATTTAAAGGAACACATGCCAAACATTCCCAAAATCTGAGTTTAAAGCATCAAGCTATATTTACAAGACTGATGAACTTTAAGCATTTTAAATACACAATATTCCGTACCTAGCTATATCAAAATCAAATGCTGGATATAAAATAGGAAAAGAAAATTATGAAATCACCTGACAGGGGTGTAAAAAGGCAAGTTACCTGAAGGAAACAACCAAATGAATGATGGTTAACCTCTCATTAGGAATAGTGGGGAACAGAGGTTAATAGAAAAACCCAAAGTCCTGAACAATGAAACCACAAACTCAAACCTATATTTAATTAAAATACTCTCAAAAATTCAAGTAAGTAAATACATTTTTATTTTAAATTTTTTTCTGACATCTTTTATTTTTGTTAAATCATAGCTATGTATATTAATGCGATTATGAGGTACAATGTCCTGGTTTTATATACAATTTGAAATACTGTCATGAAACTAGTTAACATAACCTTCACTACATTTTCTTAATTATTGTGCTAAGACATTTATATTCTACACTTAGTAGATTTAACATGCCCCATTGTAAAATGCACCATAGGTGTGGTGTTACCAATTCCCCTCCATCTTTCCCACTCTCTTCCCCCCTCCTCTTTCTCTTTCATCTTGAGCTGTAGTTGGGTTATAGCATTCATATGGAAGTGTGGGTGTGTATAAATTGGTATCATAGTAGCGCTGAGTACATTGGATACTTTTTCTTCCATTCTTGAGATACTTGGTGAAGAAGAATATGTTCCAACTCCATCCATGTAAACATAACAGAGATAAAGTCTCCATTTTTCTTTAAGGCTTCCATGGTGTACATTATACCACAACTTATTAATTCATTCATGGGTCAATGGGCACTTAGGCTTCTTCCATGACTTAGCAATTATAAACTAGGCTACAAGAAACATTCTGGTGCAAATATCTTTGTTATAAAGTGATTTCTGTATATATCCCTTGTAGAGGAATTGAAGGATCAAATGGCACATCTATTTTTAGATCCCTTAGTGATCTATAAACTTCTTTCCCAAAGGAATGTATTCGTTTGCATTCCCACCAGCAGTGCAGAAGTGTTCCCTTTTCTCCACATCCACGCCAGCATCTCTGGTTTGGGGATTTTTTGTTGTGAGCTAATCTTACTGGAGTTAGATGATATCTCAAAGTGGTTTTGATTTGCACTTCTCTGATGATTAAGGATGGTGAGCATTTTTTCATGTGTCTGTAGGCCGTGCACCTATCTTCTTCAGGAAAGTTTCTCTTCAAGTCCCTGAGAAGGGATCACTTGCTCTTTTCTTGCCAATAGTTTTGAGTTATTTCTGGATTCTGATTATTTAACCTTTGTTGGAGACATAACCTGAAAATGTCTTCTCCCATTCTGAGGGCTGTCTTCTTGCTTTACAAACTGTGTTCTTGGCTATGCAAAAGCCATATAATTCTCTCAATTGATGGAGAAAAAGCTTTTGGTAATATTCAACATCCTTTCATGCTCAGAACACTTAAGAAAATAGGTATAGAAGGGACATTTCTTAAACTGATAGGGGTCATCTACAGCAAACCCACAGCCAATATCATATTGAATGGAGTTATATTGAAATCATTTCCACTCAGATCAGGAACCAGGCAATGTTGCCCATTGTCTCCACTGGTTTTTAACATTGTATTGCAAGTCTTAGCAATCACAATTAGGCATGAAAAGATGATCAAGGGTATCCACATAGGGTCAGAAGAGATCAAACTTTCAGTTTTTGCAGATGATATGATTGTATATCTGGAAAATTCCAGGGATTCAACTACAAAACTCTTAGAATTGATCAAGGAATACAGCAGCATCTCAGGTTACAAAATCAATACTGACACATCTGTAGCATTTATATATACCAACAATAGTCAAGCTGAAAAGAATAGTCAAGGACTCTATTCCTTCTACGATACTGCCAAAGAAGATGAAATACTTGAGAGTTTACCTAACAAAGGACATTTTTAGAGAAACCAAATCTGAGAGGATCTGAGGCCAGCAGACCTGCAGTTAAATAAATGCTCTAAGGATTTGTTCAAGATGAAGATCTATGCAACATGATGGAAATATGAATGGAGAGAAAATATTTAAGAATGCCTGTGACAGTAAATATGAGCAAATATGAAAGATCATTTCTTTTACCAATTTCTTTT
>CAUYON010001722.1:0-28167 GCA_963573935.1 Arctocebus calabarensis
TATAGCTTTCATATGAAGGCTAAAACCCAATTATAGCACAGGAATACAGGGATAGGGGAAAGGGAGGGGAGGGGTGGGGAGAGGATGGGTAGAGGGAGGGCAATTAGTGGGAACACACCTACGGTGCATCTTAGCAGGGTACTGGAATAGTTCTTTATCCTCCCTGTGGTTCCCAACACTGAGTGTACAGAATCCTCACCAAAGGCAGGCGGCTTCTCTGAGACACTGAGGTATCTTGAAAGGGCTAAATCTGACCAGCAATGACGGTATATCAGGGATGGAAGGCAGGACTTCTCCTCCCAGTGGACACATCATCACCTGTCCCCTACGTCTCAATGACCTTGTTTATCAGGCATCCATTTGATGTACCCAGAGGAGCAACAAGTCATTCTCCCAGATGAAATGTGATTCTCCTGGTGAATAATGCAGGTGCCTTAATCAGGAATTACAAGTCATTGTATGAGGGTATATGTTTTCCCAAGCTGAACTACATCAGGAAGTGAACTTCGGAATCTAGGAAGTCATTAAAAGTTAGTTTTCCCTCAGTTGGTGGGAATTACCAAGCCCTCATCTATCCTGTCTATGGAGCAGGCCCCAAAGAACACACTCGCTTTTCCTCATGCTTTAAGGTGTGTTTTAACTTCCTCCTTGTTTCTTAAAGCTCAGGTACAACGGAAGGCACCGAGTTTCTGTCACTGAACCATGCCGGGTATCACACAGGATTTAGGACATGATGTTTTCTAGGGAACATTTTTTTTCTCATTTTAAAATTGTTTCCCATATTTAAAGATTGAAATTTGCCCCCAAAGTTTGATGGTAAATATATTCTACATAATGTATGATGCAATGTAAAATAAGACTAGGAGAGCATGTATTCCTATATGATTCAGCTCACTTAATAAAACATTTTCCAAAGCTCTGAAAACTTAACCTATACGCCTCTAAAATAATATATTTCTTTCTTTTCTTCAAGTTTAAAGCCTCCTGAGGGTTTCATATGCTGTCCTTTTTATGTATTTAATACCTAATAGGTTTTGATTTTAAAAGTATGTAATGTTCAAGTTTTTATGGATTTTATTATGTATGGATTATTTTATGTTGTATACATTTTTATCACACTTTGATTTTCATCTTTTATTTATTCATTTATTTTTATATAAGAAGTTTTTATTTACTTATTTATTTTTTCCAAGATGAATGAATGTATCAATGAATGAACACAGTCCCCTCCAGGGCAAAGTGAATGAATGCATCAATGAATAGACATGTTCCATTCACGGAATCGAGGCCCAGGAAATTCACATGAAACTGACCTAGGTATAGGAAATGGGGGTTCCACATTTAGTCCCAAGTGCAAAGTGAAGGAGACACCAAGGCAAAATTTCACCATATGGAAAAATTTAGAAAATGTGTTTTATAAAAGCCATATCATGTTGTATCTTATGGACGCAGCTTAAGTTTTAAACCCCTTCCCTATGAGTGAATTTTTTGGTCTTCACTGATTTGGGGAGAAGGTATTAATTCTGCTTTCATTAAGGTTCTACATAAACCTAGATCTCTGTCTGGATTAATCACGCTGTATTAGAATAGACTAACTCTTAAAGGCCGAGTTACTAGATCAAGAATTGTAAAGTTGCCTGACTATTATAAAATTGCTCTCCAAGGCATGTAATGAATATTTTCTGAATGTTGAATGAAAGGGAAAGACATTTATCCCAGCAGTGTATGAAATCCCTTCTATATCAGGCAGGATTTGGTGAAGAAAACAGGACTACTACCAGTTTTTTAGGGAAGAGTTTAATACAGAAATGAAGGATTACATAAGTGGGAAGACTGGGGAAGTGACAGTCTGGAAGGCTGCAGCCAGAAGCACGTCAGCCCTGAGCACTGGGGCTGGTGGAGAAGGAGGAGCTTGCAGAGATGTCCAAGAAGCTGTCACAGCAGGTCACCATGGCTGCAAAGTGGGAACTTATGGAGAGTTCTGAAACACTCTCACCTCTGGCCACTGCGATGTCTAGCTTCTGCTTCACTTCAGCCTTCCAAATCTCCCATAAGTTCTTCCTACTGGTAAACTCTAACTCCAAATCCTACAGGGAGGGGGTTCTAGGAAACACAATCCCTACTTTCGAAGGGGTGGCAGTGGTGCTGAGCTGGTGACTGACAACTCAGGAAACTTTCTTTTTTTTAATAGAAAAACTTGGTGAAACCTTTTATGACTCTTGGAAGGTGTGGTTGTCTTATTCTACTTTGCAGTTTTTGATTATGAGTGTGACTTTTTTTCTTTCATGTTCTTATAGGTCACTAACTTACTCAACAAATATTCCCAAGCACCTAGTACAAACCTGTTGCAGTTTTGGGAGTTGGGGAAATGCTGATGAACAAGGCAGGCAATGTCTCAGCTTTTGTGAAGCTTACATTCCAGAACAGGGGGATGAGAGAAAGGAACATCTAAAGGAACAAGGTGATTTCAGATAGTAAGAAATACTATAGGGAAAACTGTGGATGATGTTGACTTGGACAAAAGAGATGGCTGAATGTCCTGTCAGTGATCTGGTGCTTCTGGAGTTGATTTGACATTAAAAGGGTGTGATGAGTCTTTGCCTTTAACTAGGCTGTTTCTTAACTCTTTTGAGACAGAAATTAACTTGTAGGACACTGGTAGTAAGGCAATTAATTTTTGTGTGTAGACATGCAAACTGTGTTTGGTGGTAGGTGATTGATTATTCCCATTTGGATATTGAAGATTTTTGCCAGTTTCTCATCAATTTGTAAATTAGTTTCAATATTCCTTATCTGAATGTGTGGTATTGGTTGTAACATCTCACTGGCTACCTTATTAATAATAGAATTAAATAAAATGTTTTACAAAATTATTTTATGAAATTAATTTTTAAACTGACAGATGAAATTATATATACTTATTGTATACAACATGGGATGCATGTTTACACACATTATGAAATAGTTAAACCTGGCTCATTAGCAATTGCATTACCTCACATAGTAATAATTTTTGTTGGGAGGTACCATTTTAAAAATCTTTGATATGTGTTAATTTCATATGTGTATGAGAGTCATAATTATATCTTCTTTTAAAATGTACCCCTTAACAGTTTGCAACAAGTGAATGCACAAAGTAACTCAGACTGTAATAAATACTGTAAGACAATAAGACGTGTTGCTCTAAAGAGCCACAGTGGGGAAGGTGAGGAAGGGCTAATTTGGAGCCAGTGGTCAGGAAGGCCTCACTAGGAGGTGGTATTTGAGCCAAGACTTGAGCAGATAAAGGAAATGCCCATGTTCAGACAAGAAGGCAGGAGGGGTCCAGGCAGGGAGAATGGCTTGTGCAAGGCCTTGAGACAGAAATAAGTCATCAGATTCAATAAACCAATGGCAGTGAGTAAGGAGGAGTGTGGCAGGAGGTGTGGCTAAAAAAGTTGGTATGGGATACATTATGTTGGGCCTTTTAGGCTATTGTGAAGAGTAAGAGTTTTATTCAAAGTTCCATGAGAATCCATTATTGTTTTATTCATTGAGCTATTACTGTCTGATTTATATTAGAAGATGGATTAGTGTATTTTTTCCTATGAGTGTTACATTCTCATTTTTTCTCAAATTATTATTATATTATTAAGTGTGATAGTTTAATTAGCTTATCATGTCTTACGAGTATACATAATTTTAGTTTGATTAATAATTATAAACAAACATAATTATGAAAGTAACATATGATTGGAGAGACATTTATAAAATAAAAAGAAATGCCAAAAGGAAATAAAAAACGTTTAGGTTTAGGAAATATGGAATATAGCTCATGGAATACTGTTTTTGGTTTCTAGAGTATCTCAGGCTTTTGGCCGCCTCAAGCTGGTGAGGTACCTTACAGGATGTCTCCTAAGCTGATTGGTCCACTAACATTTAGTGACTTAGAGAGTCCCCTGTGGCATTGGCTCACTGGGCATCAGCAGGTAACAGGTACTGGCTGTAAGCAGCAGTCAGGACATTTGAGGCTTTCACCCCAACCCAGTTCATTTCAGGTCAGACATCTGCCCTTCCTCCCTCTGAGAGACACACTGGGAAGACTCTTCCGGCCTGGCAGTCCCAGGGGTGGGCGGTAATCTCCCCACCTCCCAACAAGGAACACACCTGGGAAGAAATTAACCGGTGGAAAAAAAGCTTGTACAAAGAAAGCAAGAGGAAATTCAGCAGAAGTTCCCAGAGGCCTGTGTGATAGAAGGGCAGGAAATAGGCATTTCCCCTCCCCTGAGGCTTGCAATGAAATGAAGGCCATTTTTTTACTTAAGGATTGCAGTTTCAGTCAAGAGAGTTAGGGGCCTCTCAGGTTGAGCCACAAGGTTGGGGAAAGAGGGAAATACTTTCCTCCCTTAGGCAGACACTTCTCTCACCTTATTAAAGACAATAACTGAAGGGGGCTGAGACTCCTACAGTGGGGTCTTTGGGGTCCAAATTTCTATCAGTGAATAGACCTGCATTATAGAATCAAATCACAGCAGCCCTGGGCTTGAGCTTTCAGGATCATTATGGCATCTCTCTGGATGATTTTTCTATGGAAAGGGGATGACTTAAGCACAGGGAGAACTTGAGAATCATCAAATTTTAATTGAAAATGACCAGATCCTATGTCAGGACTGGCTCCAAATTATGAAATGTTATGATTTAACTATTCTATTACAGGGGTTAAATGTCTGGGATTTAAGGTCAGGCAAACTTGAGATGAAATCCAACCTTTGCTAGTTAGTAGTTGTGTGACCTTGAGGCTCAATTTCCTTATTTATAAAAGGGGCATAAGGTATTAACTTTGTTGAATTTTTGTCAGGTTAAAAAGAGAAAATACATCTTATGTGCTTAGCACAGTAGCAAAAGAGACATACCTGTATGTTCACCATGGAAAGGAATGTTAGTTATCCTTAGTAGTTACCAAGGTTTGTCTAGGATAGAGAGAACCAAGAATCGAGTAGGCAAGGACATTTTGTAGGCCATAGTGATATGGATTTTATTATTGTGGGGGAACAATGAATTCTTCAGTTGAGACAAAATATCATTCAGAATGGTAAAAACCAGACATCATTATGATCAACTCTGCTTCAAGTCATTTTCTTATTACTGATTTAATATCTCAGGAATTTTCATATAGGTGAGAGTGAGCCTGTGAAGAGTTGACTAAAGTAATCTGGTCACTGAAAATATGTATACCCCATTCTAAATTTGTGTATGATGTTACATGGATGACAAAGTGAACAGCAATAAATATGTCCATTTTATTTGTTTATTTCTTTCTTCATTCATTCATTAATTCATTTATCTTTTATTGTTTAGGTTAATTTGAGGGTACAAAATATTAGGTTACAATTATTTCATTTTGTAGGCAAAGTCCCTCTTATAAATGTGTCCCACCCCCAAGAGGTGTGCCATCCACCCTAATATTGTGTCCATTAAGTGGGAGCACCCTAAAAATGCCCACTTTTAATTTAATATGTATCATGAACCAGACCCTCTGCTTGGTACTTGACATATATTTGCTCAAAGCCTCCAGTAATATGTTCAAGGTAAATTGGTGCAATTCTCCCTTTCCAGATGAGGAAAGTGAAGCTCAGAGAAGTTTTATGATTTACCCACATTCACAAGAGGCATGTGAAGGAGCAAGGGTTTGGTGATGGGTCTGTCAGTAGCTCTGGTTCTAAATCAATGTTGTTGGTAGTTCTCAGTCAATCTCTCTGAGACTTTGGGGGAAATTACCCATGGTCCTGATATCTGAGAGACCTGCCTGACATTGAACCCCCATTTTGTTGCAATCAAGTCCACTGGACTAGTGGAAAATCAGCTGATTCTCTACGGGCTATATCGTTGGAAGGTAGTTTGGTGTAGCGTGTAGAGCACTGTTCTTGGGCTAGATGTACCTTGCATAGGCTAAATAATTTGACAAGATTCAGTTTTCCTGTTTATAACTTGGAAATTATATTTATTTCTCAGAGTTTCTGTGGGGATTAAGGACTACACAGTAGATATTTATTAAGTTCAACTTCTTTCCTTATCAAGGGATTCCTTCTTTCAATTAACAATTCTATCTAACCGACCTACACCATACCTACCATGTGTTCTGTGGATACAGCAATGAATAAAAGAGATATGTCTAGTTTACTGTTTTTTTTTAGAATAAAACATATTCTAGAGTAAGATAAACTTAAAAAAGAAGCCATTCAAAGAAGCAAATAAATGAGTTATTTTCTAAATGCTATGAAAGAGAAAGTAATTAGACTTTGATAGACCCTATGTAGTATGGAGTTTGTGCAGAGGTAATCAGATGAAGTCCTTGATAGGTAGGAATTAACCAGATTAAAAAGTTTTCAAGGGGTAGGAAGAGTATGTCCAGGAAGGAAAATAGCATTCAAAGATCCCAAACTGGGAAGGGACTTATTGGAAGTAAGTCAGTGTGCAGGAGTCCCTGTGAGCTTGGGAGAAATTTACATCCCATCATCTCCTTGAGCACACATGCCAGAGCCTCTCTTCAAGGTGCTGAAAGGTTCATACCAAAGACATATGCCTTTCTCTTCACCTCTGCTCACTACTTGAAAAATAATGAATAGGCTTCTTGGGACTTGGGTCTTGAGTTGCTAATCTAGGTTGACCTCGTGTCATGGTTTTCCTAGGGTGGTCTTGATGTATCTAAATTATTCCAGACTAATTATTCAGAGTACCCCCTTTCATTATGAAATCTATCCTGGTTTAAGTGATAGATTATGTGGTCACCCTACTCTTATCACAGGAGATCTGTCCTCATCTTGGGGGACACTCATTCTTGTGTTTCTGGTTCTCAGCATGGGTGGAGGGATTTACCTTCATGTGACATTTTCCTTTCCTCTTTGGTCAATGGGGATCACATCATATATGAAGCTTCCAGAATGATATCTGGCAAGATAATTGCGGTTCAATAGTGATGAGCAATACTATTGCTGTTGTGGTTTTGTTGTTGTCATGGTCGACATCATCTTCTGAGGGGGATGATGACTTTTTACTGATGAAAGCCTACAATGTGGCAGAATCACCAATTAAGCAGAATGTTTTACTTTTCTACAGGAGAAAAAGAAAAAGTTTTGAACATCTACTCTAAGCCATGCTTTGTACTTGGCACTCCCTATGCATTTCGATTCAATGGTGCTTTTATATTCTTATTTCCTGACAAGGCTTTTTCCCTTTGGATCTCAGTTTTCTAATTTGGAGAAGGCTGTTTTAAAATGGGGGTCTAAATTCAATCCACGTGATCAAAGGGTAAGCTGGGAATGAGACTGTAATTAAGGAAAGCTGTAACTGTACTATTTCTCTTGTAGTCTGAAGAAAGAACGTTTATAGAATAGACTTTGAGATAATGCTATGGAGACATCACTGCCACCTCCGAGATGGCTGTTTCATGACCATGGTAGGGAGACTTCTCACGCCAACTCTGTTCATGAATCATAACCAGATGCAGGGTTTTGACCACAGAGCCTGATAACACCACTGGACTCTGGTTTAGCATTTTGGATTCAGAAGCTGGTGAGAGTGAGAAGTGGTTTTTCTGCCGGTTGCTCTGTTTTTGCTTTGTCTTTTCTCTCTAAGCACATGACAGGATCTGGCAGAGGTAGTGGTCAGGGGAGCATGATGGAGGAAGTAACCTTTTCTCTCATTGGGGGAGATTTGCTTCATTGAAACATGAAGTGCAACTTCACATGGCTGGGCCATCGCAGGCCAGCAAAGGGCAGTGCCTCTGCAGACAAAAGTGTTCTTATTTTTTTTGTCAATGAAAACTCAGTAAACCGCAGGAAGAGATGACGGTACTTCTTCCAGTTCATTCACATGAATAATAATGAGCTCCATTGTAGCGCAAGCCTTTGGGCATTTTCTGCTGCTGCTATTTCTGCTGGTCAGAATTTGCACGTCTTCTCCACATGACTCAGGGTTGTACAGCCTCTTTCCTGGTGGGGATCCGTTTGCGTAGCATGCTGCAGGGCCTCAGCTCTGACTGGGATGTTCAGCCGCTCAGAATGAGCACAGCCACTCGGGCCCCACATCCTCTGACATGGGAAATAGTTCCAGGGGGCATTTAGGTTACAATAGGCTTTTCTTATGGCTTTTAAATATCCAATGGCTTTTTGGCATATAGAAGTCATACACACACTCTCTCTCTCTGATTAGATTTCCAATGAATCAGAATTTATAAACGCAATTCTACAAGGTAAAGAGAAAATAGCCAAGTCTGAGTCCACACCATGCTTTAGGTCCTATGCTAGGCACTCGCTAAACACAATCTTGTTAACTCCTCACTGAAACTTCTGAGGTAGGAGCGATTCATCCTTATTGTATTGATGGGGAAGCAGAGGTTCAGAAAAGCTAAATGATTGGTCTAAAATTTTCACAGGTAAAAGAGAAACATCAATTGAAAAAGGTTACCTTGCCACGCATAGTGCTAGGTTTTTTTTTTATAGCAATTTTGTCACTGAATTTGCACAACTTTATGAAGTATGTGTATTAGTATGTTCATTTAAAGATGAAAAAAATTAAAGTAAAAAAAAAATCAAAGTTCCAAGAGGATACGGTTGTCTCCTGTCACAATGGTTAGGTTTTGTCCATATCATGGTTCCTTGTGGTTCCATTTTTAGGAGCCAGAGACCTTTCATAAGCAAATAGATTTATCTCAATATATGATCAAAGACGGGAAGCCAACCAGAGCCTACTTCCCAGCAGCTCCCATGCCTGCATCCCCAAACAGTGTTTAATCATTTCTTTACTTCCTTTGAAAACTGTGAAGAGATACTTTGTGTAAAGCATTGTCAAGGGTACCAGTGTTCAAAACAATCATTTTAGTGTTTGGGCAACGAAATAAGATGCATCTATGTTCTTATACTGAGGCAACTGAACAAAGTAATGCCATTTTAGAAGAATTTCAGAACCAAGGTTGGTGTGAATAGAAGTTGTTGATTTAATGGAAATATATCTGAAAAATCCCCCTTACTCTCCAAGCATTTTATTAGTGATAGATATTTATATGTGTGTACTTGGAAAATTTTCTTTTCTTATCAGCAATAGGTGAATTTCTGAACAGATGATATAGAAAGTTTCTTTTTTTAAGTTACCAAGCATCAACTCAGGAGTGAAGACCTTGCTAAATACAGTATTTCAACTTTGTACAGTAACCCTGAAGGCAGGTTTGTTTTCCACATTTTCCCAGAGGAACCTGAGACAGAGAGATCAAGCCACTTGTGGGTCAAATGTTACTTGACTGATAACTGATGGAGTAAGGAGTGTGAATTCAGGCTTGTTTCTGAGTTTGTGTGCTTCCTGCTCCTTTTTCTGTGCATAGACACAGTGTATTCCTCAGCTCAGATTTTGGAGTCTCCTCATTGAGTTTTGCTTTAAAATCTATGAAGTACTTTGCAGTAGTCTCAAACATTAGCTCTAGGATTTTAGGGCCTAATTACCCTTATCTTATTTACAATTTTAGGTTGCATCCTCACTAGATAATCCAAGTATATCCCTTCTCTACCTATGCTTTCTTTTCTTTTGCAAGAGTCTGGACAGTCTAACCTATAGTAGGTACTCAGGAAACATTTGTTGACTGTAACATGATTTTTTTCTTAACTGCTTTGGTTTTTTTGACTAAAAAATTAGAAACAGCCACCAAGAAGGGAGAAACACTCAAGGCAGCAAGATGTGGCAATCATCTGGAAGGAAATAGAAGAAAACAACTATAAAAAGTAGATCTAAGATTTCAAAAGCATGAAAGTTGGGTTATTTGAGGTTCTAGCAAGTAACTCTGGGCGTGTCAATAATCTTAGCACAGTTTCTCATCACCTATTTCATAGTACAGCACTCATGGAAGAGATGCTATTTGCTTAGCACACGAGGATAAATGCAGGAGATTGCCCTTGGCAGAACTGACTATTCCTGGGCCAGCTCAGGCTCAGCGTCCCTGAGCACTAAGTGAATTAACACCTTGGCATAGCTGACCCTGTGTCCCAGCACACCAGTCAGGGGGCACCACCTTAGATGGTGCCACAAAACTACAAAATAAGGGCTGATGTCTTTCACTTCCCCACCCTTGCTGCTTGGCTCTCAGTAGCTTTAAAAATAAATGTTTCTTTTAAAAAATTTCAGATGAATATGAGGGTACAAATGATTAAGTTACATTGTTTGCATTTGTTAGGTAAGGTTCCTGTTGTACTTGTGTCCCTCACCCAGGGGGTGTGCCAGATACCCTTACATTGTACCCATTAGGTGGGAGCACAGAACTCCCCCTTTCTCCTCCCCTTTCCCCCTCCTGCCACTTGAGTTCAACTGAGTTTTTGTCTTATGTGGGTGTGTATTTATTCGTTTACTGGCTTCACGTTAGTATTGAGCCTTTTGGATACTTGCTTTTCAATTCTTGTGATTTTACTAAGAAGAATGTGTTCCAACTCAATCTAGATTAATACAAAAGTTGTAACGTCTCTTTTTCATGGCTGAATAGTATTCCAGGGCATATGTATACCATAGTTTGTTAATACATTCATGGGTTGATGGGAACTTAGGTTGTTTCTAAAAAATGTTTCTTGAATTGAATGGGATGATGACTTTGCATTTTCCAGAAAAGAATATTTAGTATCCTTTGTTCAAGAAGATAAAGCAATGTATGATAATGGACAGCAGAATATTTTCAAGTGAAAGCTAAAGAAATAGTGGGGGTTTCAAACAATGTTTCTCAGGTAGTCAGTGGCAGCAAGAGGCTACATTATTTATTTATTTATTTTACAATAGCCTGTAAATGGAAACATATTTTTTTCATTTCCACCTTTTTACACAATGCTCTTTAATACAATTTTACCCTTTTCTTTTCTTTACCTTTTATTTTTTTATTGTTGGGGATTCATTGAGGGTACAGAGAACCAGGTTACACTGATTGCATTTGTTAGGTAAAGTTCCCCTTTAAAATTGTGTCCTACCCCCTTTTATTTTTTTCTCCAGGTAAAGGGCACTCTATAGTTCTTTTGCTTGGGAAGTTTAATGTTGAGTGACCAAACATTTCCAAATGTTTGCAAGGGATAGACCACCAGGAACATTGTACCATGCAGATACCCAGAGCTCATTCTTGTGTGTGCTAAGAAGTGGAGAGGAAATAGTCAGTGAGCATTGTACACTGAGTGGTCTGGATTCTATTTTAGGTCTGTGATGTTATGATGCTATTTTGTGATTATTTGTGTTCACTTTTAACCTACAACCTTTGACGTGAATATTTCCAGTGTCAAATTAGGGGAGATCTATGTACTTTTGTGTGTGTGTGGTTTCTTTTTTGGGTAGTAACTTGGAAACCATTGCAAGCTGATGATAGCAGCCGTTATAATTTGACTAGTCTGGCGTGAATTTTTCCCGAAGATATGCAACACTGATCATCTGAGGACCACTCGCTTACCAGTAAAAATAAAAGACAAAAAAGAAAAAAGAAAAGGAAAAAGTGTAATCTTGGAGGAAAGAGCTAAAACAAGTCTGCAAGGGCCTTTTATGGCCCAAATTTCCTTCTGCAAGAGGCACCTTCTTGAAAGTGATACAAGAGGAATGAGGTTCTATTTTTTCTATTTTCTTTTTAACTGTATTCATGGGAAGTTGCAAAAGCTGAACAGAAAGTGTGAAATATGGAAGTTTAAAAAAAGGCACAAAACCTCCCCAAAGTGGCCCCCAAATTACTGATACTGAGAAATAGAGGACATTTTGTTCACTTTTAACTGTCCCAAATTCTCTTGTTTAGCTGATTGTCTTTTTTCTTACTCTTTCTTACTCTTTTTAAAGAAAGCCTATTGATTATTATTCAGGTCACTTTCTCACAAATTCTGTTTCTGTTTCATAAGAATTCTTCCTGTTATTGATCATTAATAAAAATAAAGTTACAGAAGTAACACCTTGAACAGATCAAGTTATGTGGACATCCCTCTGATGAGCAAGTGATACTGGTAGATTAATTGAGCAAGTTCAAGACACTCTGATGCTGGCAAAAGCTCTCATAACTTCATTTGTGCCCAATTTTCTGAGGCAACTCATGTCAACTCAGCCTCACCTCTGAAAATGACTGTCTTTGCAGACTTTAAGAGTCATGGTGGACACAGCGTGCTGCCCCTTAACTGGCTGAATGATCTCAGATATCACTTCAACTCTGAGCATCAGAACTTCTCAACTGTAAAATGAGGATGCATAATTTTTAGCTACTTCACTGAGTTGTTATGAAAATTAAATGAGGAAATATGGGCAAAGAATTTGGTACATCATAAACACTACGATTGTCTTTTGCCAACTTTGAGTAGACCCAGTAGATTTATGTGGAGGTTGATAAGTGCTTAAACCAAGAATACATGAGAATTTATTGCATGCAAGATATGTGCACTGAACTCAATCCAGGACTGAAAGGGATGGCAGGGAGGTAAGGGGCTCATATTTGTTCATCACCTGTGTCAGGCTCTATGCTCAATCATCTTACAAGTGTATATCATACTTACTCTTTGCAATAGTCCCACGGAGTGGGAATTATCACACATGTACTCATCTAAAGTTTATGGATTAAGAATCTGAGCTTCTGGGAGATTTTTACCTTTCTAAAGTTCTGCAGCTAAGTGCCAGCCAGCCTTGGGAAAGAAGTTTAGCTTTTCTTGTAGTTTATCATGTAACTGACCGAACTCATAATATCAGACATGTATTTTAGAAAGTTCCCTACAGATGGAACACATCTAATTACTTTAAGTTTTAACAATGCTTGGGTCATAGGTTTGCTGATCTGCTGATTAACAGAAAGCTCTTTTCTGACCTATTCTCTGGCCTTTCTGGTGTAGAGAAGTGTAAATGAGGCCCTCCCTGAAGGTAAGAGAGAGAGACAAAAGAACCCTTAACTAAAGCTTTTAGTGAGCAGATGTGGCCAAGTTCTTTTTCAAGTTCTACTAGCCTTACATCATTCTTACACCTCTGTGCCTTTGCAAAAGCTATTTCCCTGATGTCACAAAGTCTTATTCATACCTCTAGATTCTGCTTGACCCCTTCCTCAAGACTTTCTTTACTCCCAGGAGGAATGAGGTGTTCCCTTATTGCTCGCTCATATGTCTTAGAAGCTGTTACAGTGCTGTGTGTGTTACTGGATCCCAACCAGCTCCACTAAGCTGGGAGCTTATTCAAGGTCTGCATTGTGTCTCATCCATCTTTGTCTCTCCTACCACTGTATGTCATGTGCATAATTTGGTGCATTAATACTAATGAATCGAAGACAACTTGGCCTCTGAATTTCCGTGTTAGGGTTGGGGTTGGGGTTGGGGTTAGGGTTAGGGGTGGGGTTGGGGTTGGGGTTAGGGTTAGGGTTATATTTGAGAGCAGTGTTAATCTCTTAAAAGGACACTTTGGGTCCACTTTTCCAACATTGGCTGTTCTCAGGACCCTCATTTTTAGGCTTCCATGTCAGAGTGCTCTCAGGATGTCTCTGATGGATGACTATTTTGGTCCAAACTATATCTTGACTGTTGATTTCATTCTCTGCCTGAGACTCTTGAGGATTCTGATTTAAAGGGTTGGGGCACTGGCTCAGTACAGTGAATGGTATAACTATAACCAACACAATATAAGATGCTTAGCCACAGCTCTGAGATCCCAGTGTATGAGGAAGAGACATCGATGCGTGCAAATAAGAGAAACCATTCATGAATGTTGAGGTGGGGGATGGGAGAGCAGTTGAAAAGGATATGAAAGCCACTTCCCTTTCTCATGTGAGTAGAAACTCCAGCTGAAGTTATCAGAACCATTCATCTGTGGGTTCATTCATTCATTCTAGACAGACCAGATTGCTGCAGCAGCCCCTCAAGGGTCTTTCTCCCTGTCTTTTGGCCCCTGTATGTATCATTTTCTGCAGTGTGGACTGTGGTCTTTCTAGGGTTCTTCATTATTTATGAGATAAGATGTAAGTGCCTTAGCCAGGCATTTGCGATGCTGATCTAGTCTCTGCCTACTGAGGCCACCTTATTTCCTGCATCCCCACACCACCCCTCTCTCAGCTTCAGCAACATTGGACTCCTAAGGACACCACTAAAATGCCAGGTTTTTTTGCCTCTATCCTTGACTGTATGCTGTTCCCTGTCTTTTCCTCTAAGATATGTCCTTGTTCTTTTCCTGATTAGTTTTCAAAGCCCAGGTCCACCTTATCTTCAAGGTAAGGCTTTCACCTAAAGGCAATGTGAGCCCCTTTTCTCCACCACTGTGTTGTAGGCATACACCTGTAATAACTCTGATTATCATCACTGACCTTGTCCCACCTTCATGGTTCTCTCCACTGGTCTGTGAACTTTTCATAGTCAAGGCCCATTTATTATTCCTCACAGAAACAGCTCCTGACATCTAGTAGATGCTAAATAAATGCTCACTGAAAGAGCATATTATTAGTGTGCTGCATGCTAAAGAGTTTGACTTGAATCCAAATAGACTCCTCCATACCTTTTAGGCAGAGGCAGTTGCGAGGCTCCCTTTGAGCTTAGGGATAGAATGGAGAATGAATGTAGTTGAGTACTACTAGAGGCAGAGAGACTAGCCTATTTTATCATCCTCACCTCAAGCCCCCTCCCACCTTTATTCTGTTCCCTACCCAGCCTGGAGAGTGTTCACTTCATGAACTTCTGCATCCTCTCAAAGCATAGTTAAAACATCCTCTTCTTTCAGGAGCTGTCTCTGACTGTTTCTATGATGCTTTATAATGTTTTCAATGGTAATATGATACATCTAATATTTGTTGAGTATTTTATTATGTGCTGAGCATTTTACACTTATGAACATTAATCACTGCAGTGCCCAATGAGGCACTGCTATTAAACTTCTTAGACAGCTGAGGCAACTGAGGCTCAGAGAGGTTAAGTTGCTTGCCCAAATTACCCAGTTAGAAATGGCAGGTGCATTATGAATGCAAGTCTGCATTAGAGTTGGTGCTCTTAAAATAATGTCTGTATCATGGGTCTTTCTTGGCCCACTCCTCAGATTATATAATAAAATAGTAAGTGACCTGATAGAAACAGTTGGATTTTTTTTTAGTTCTACCCTTCTAATCAGCATGTTGGTTGTGCTGGGGCATCTGGAGACTCTAGGATCGTTTCTAGTATTTTCTGTCTTGTTCCTTCTTGGCAATGCTGCTGACTTTGTTTCTTTCATGTTTTCAGTTCCTTTCTGTTTCTAATTATACCAGATTAGTTTTTCCCCTTCCTCTGAAATATTGACTTGAAGTCTTCTTCATCAGTCTTCCAGCTGTCCCAGAGCTGTTGTCACTGTCATTGATGAGATGGTGACTGCCCCTTTGAGGAACCCCTTCTTCTGACATGTTTATCTGTAATCCAACCTTCAAAGTCCAATTACCAATATTATTTTGATAGCAGGTGCACATTTCCCAAATGTTCCTTCCCCTGCAAGGTCATGACCTTCAGCCAGAAGAGAGGAAAACATCCTCTGGGCCAGCACATCCTTTAAGTCTTTTACCTGGGGCTTGATGGGACTTGTATTATGGGAGAATCTTGACAGGTGTGGGCTCAAATCTGCCTCTGCTGCTTCTGTAAAATAGAGTGCCAATGCCTGCTTTCCTGAGTAGTAGGAGGATTCACTACGGTAACAGGTCAGACCCATCCAGTCTCTGGCTTGTAGTCCTTGCTGGTCACCAATGGCCTCCATTTCCTTCACCATAAAGTCAACTTCAGGCATCAACAGACTGGCCACTTTTGTGGTCTAGCTTAGTTGAGTAGAGGCTTGTGGGCTTGATCGTGACACAGGTAAAACTTAAATTTCCACTTACTTACTATGAGCCAGACACTTGATAAGTGTTTCTATATTGTCATCTCACAGCATCCTACTGCAGCATTTGGCAAACATTCGTAAAGGGCCTATGAAGATAATAAATATTTTAGGCTTTGTGGATTGTATGATTGCTATCATTTCTACTCAGCTCTGCCTTTGTAGTATGAAAGCAGATGTAGACAACATGTGCACAGCATGGCTGTGTGTCAGTAAAACATCTTTTATAAAACAGATAGTGAGCTAGAATTGGTCTGCTGGTCATAGTTTGGCCACCTGTGTGTTACTGAAATGGTCTTGGCCAACTTACATTGCTCTACACTGTAGCTACCTACCCTGGAAAGACAGCACATGGTCCAGTAGCTTCATTATTCACATGGTTATCTTCATCCTCTTCGTAGGCAGACAACAAACACCATGCCATTTGGTAACTGGGGCCTTACAATCCAAATAAATCCTTTATTTGCTTCGAAGATCACCTGCTGCTCCCTAAGTAGACTCTGCCTCACACTCTGGCGAGAGTCCTCTCTTCTGCCTCACTCCAATACAGAATGCTTCACATTCTTCTACTTGGCATCCTCTTGCTTTTCCTCCATCTTACCAGATTTTTCTTCCTGATTTTCTCCTGTAATCATTTTTTCCCATATCTCATATAAGAATGATTTATTCTGAAGAAGAGATTTGAGATTCTGTTTTTGGAAAAAGACACTTTGGATTTAAGTTTTGGCTTCCCTACTTACCGGCTACGTGACCCTATAGAAGGCATTTAAACTCTCTAAACCCCAGTTTTTTTATTTATAAAATAGGAATAATAGTAGTACCTACCTCTCAGGGTGTTCATAATACATGAGGAAATGCATATACAGTACATTGTGTACTTCACACGCTATGCCCTGGGCCTGCAAGAAACAATCACTCACTGATTCATTCATCTATCAAGTATGTAGTGAATAGTGACAACGTGCCAGGCACGGTATGCCAGGCTTTATCATAATATCTAAGGTCACACATTGTGTAAATAGCACTGCTAATGCTAAAATCAGATATACTGGACCTTCCAAACCCCATACTGTTTACTCAATAATACCCCTGAAAGCAGATATTTTTAGGAAATTTATGACGTTTTACTAATAGTAGAGTTTTTGGTGTAGTCTCTTTACCCAATCCTTTCTTTCTATCAAACATTTTGTTGGCCTCTAAGGTACTTCCAAACACAGACAATGGACAAGATGGGTAAAAAGTCAATGAGTGAGCAAATTTGGTGAATAAATCAATATTGAGTCTGCAAAGGACTTGTGTATTCTTTACCCATTCCTACCCTGTATCTGACCACTGATTATTAATTTTTATATTGAGATTTATATTTTTAAGCATTTCTCATAATTATCCAAGTCCTACTACGAATTCTCATTGCTTCCCAGACCATAATGTTCAAACCACACTCCACGTGCCATGAAGTTGGATACTCAGTGACTGAAGTTGGTGACAAGCCTAATTTTCACAGTGTACATTTCTATTTCTACCATTGCTTTTGCTAGGAGCCAGGCTTGCCACATCACAATTGGCCAGGCAGAAAGGCAGAAGAAGCTTTCCCAGACCCACATATTTGGTGGCTGAGTTGGTGTTCCTTTGCCTTACAAAACCTTTAATTGAAGACAACACATGGATTCTAACTTGCTTAAAATGTCTCCAAGTCCTGGCATGCACTGAATCAAACCCAATGCCCCAAGAGCTATCATTCCCAGAGAAATGCAGCATTAAAGGGGCCAGTGATTAGGGTAGGGAGTCTTATGAGCATGAGAGGTCTGTAAAATGGCTCCAATTCATTCTATGAGGTTTGGCAAAAGCCAGAACTCTTGTAGCCAAACACGTTCTGCATGAAGTTTAAATTGACTTGACATTGTGGTAGGGGAAGTCCTTGCTCTTGGGGTTTATTAATTCATGATTCACTCATCAAGATTGTGTTTTGTGTAAAGCATCCAAAATATCGAATACTTCCTGCTGAAATATGGTGAATGCTTTGCATTCCCACCCTTTCTTCTCTTCACATACTTGGTCAAGATTAAACAGCATTTGAATCTCATATGTCTTGATTTGTATTTAGGTCTTGGAAGCCAAATCATGTGACAAGATAGAAACTGCATGATCTGTTCTCTCCATGATCTACAATGAATAGTGTAATAACTTATTCTAGCTATTTGCTGTAGTCTTTCAATTTGTCTCAGGTACTTTGTGCAGTGGAAATCTCAGAAACATTATTTTCCTTTTATAAATTATGTGAGTGGCATCAACAAAGATACTGTTCTAAACTTCAGGCCTTTATATTCTTGATAACATATTCTTAAGGATATAACTCATACACTGGGAGGGTCTTAGCTTGCTGAACACATCATTATGCCACCAATAGGCCTTTTTGGAAAGCTGGGAGTTATTCTTAGCTCCTCCTTCTTGATATATATTCAGTCTAAGACACGATGATTCTACTTTATGCATAGTGCTTGATAGCACTCCCTTCTCCCACATTTATAGCTCATGCCCTGTTATTCCCCCTCTAGAATATTTTTGTAGTTACCTGGCTTGTCTTTCTGCTCACCATCTTTCCCTCTTCGTTCCTGTCCACCAGTTGGAAATCATAGCGATATGTCTAAAGAGTACATTTGTCATGGCATTCAGCTGTTTAAATATTCTCTATGGAAGAAAATAAGCTATAAGGTACTGCATGTCCTAGTCTTTGCCTTTTATTTCTGCCTGGCTTTCCAACATCACCTTTGCACTCTATGACCAGCCACAATGAACTCTGGGCTGTACTCACAAAAAGCTACTATGATTCTTATTTTGTCTTGAATGCTTCTAATGACCTTTCTTCACCAGCTTTACTAATTCTTTTTTTATTTTTAATAATTTTATTAAATCATAATTGTGTACATTGGTGCAATCATAGGGAAGAATGTGCTTCATATATAATCAGAAATATTTTGATCGTACTGTTAGAGATAGCCTTCATGGCATTTTCTTGATCACTATACAGACATTGATACTCTACATTTAATAAGTTTCACCAGTACCATGCTAAGATGCACCGTAGGTGTGATCCTACTAATTACCCTCCCTCCACCCCTCCTCCCCCTCCCCTCCCTTTCCCTTTTCCCTGTATTCTTGTGATATAATTGGGTTTTAGCTTTCATATGAAAGCTATAAATTAGCTTTATATTAGGGCTGAGTACATTGGATACTTTTCTTCCATTCTTGAGATACATTGCTAAGAAGAATATGTTCCAGCTCCATCCATGTAAACACAAAAGAGGTAAAGTCTCCATCTTTCTTTAAGGTTGCATAGCATTCCATGGTATACATGTACCACAATTTATTAATCCATTCGTGGGTCGATGGGCATTTGGGCTTCTTCCACGACTTAGCAATTATGAATTGGGCTGCAATAAACATTCTGGTACAAATATCTTTATTATGATGTGATTTTTTTGACCCTGTGTTTCTAATGATTTCTGAAACCCTGCAGGGTGGAGAGCTTAAATCCTCCTCAGCCTGCTTAGAAGACACTTTAAATTGCTAACTTGGGCTAAGCAGAAGCTTTCCCAGGAAAGTGCTGTGTCTGGGATCACTCCTTAAGTGGCCATCCACTTACCCAGTGTGCCAAAACCGGTCTCACCCTATGCCCCTGAGGGCTAAGGCTGCAAGGCATCTCAGTCCCTGCCTTTAGGCTGCTCAGACAGTAGATTACTCACTCCTGCCCAATGTCTGTTCTGCGACCCTGACAGTGGGGCTTGCCAGGGCAGTTCTCCCACAATGGCTCCACACAGCCCACCACCAAACACTGGCAGCTCCGTCTGGCTTGGTGGCCCAGTCTGGGGCCCCAAACAACACCCCAAAACCCCTGCACTCCTGCCCAAGTTCTCCCAAGGCAGTTCAACCGAGTGCCAAGTCCAAAAGAAACCCAAATGGCTTAATAGCAAGGCCTTTCCAGCCTGCAGTCCCACTGTTGCCCCACCCACAGCCGCCGACAGTATCAGACCTAAGGAACAGGCACAACCACTTGCCCAATCTCCACCACTTTAGCCTTCCTCAGGGTGTCCAGAAGCCTCACGCTGTCTTCCTGTGTCCCCAAAGGGAAATTTCTGGGCAGATCCTGCCTGCCAGAGATGCCTGAAGACCTCTCTCCCCAAATCGGTTTAACCTTTAAGGGCAACTTAGCATTTCTTCTCTGAAGACTTCTCTAGCACCACAGAAAAAAATAGTCAACCTAATTTATGTGCACCATTAGTATTTTAAACTAATCTCTACAATAGCTTCTCTTCACACCCTTGTAATAATTTTTCTTATACATATTAGCCCCAAAGCACTAGGAAGTTGGAGACTCCGTCTTCCTCATTTCTGTATTCTCAGTCTAGTCCATTAAGAACAGATATTCCATGAGTATCATATGCAGAGTACATAGCGGTTCCTTTTAAATACATTAGCTTAATGATAGAGCTAAAAGGAGAAGGCAATGAAAATTCAATGATAAAAATCAGATAAGAGCACTAGCAAGAGGAATGAGTGCTGAAAGACTTCAAAGGGAATTGTGGCTTCTAAACACAAGTTTATAAAAATATCATTAATTGATCTGGATTATCCTTATAATTAGAGATTCACTTAAAAGACCTATAAGAACATGAAGAAATTCTTAAAATGCTTAATTTTTCCCACATAAACCTTGTAAAATTTCACCTAATGTGAGCTATATTGTTAAAGAAAGTCACCTCCTTTAGTTTGCACACTGAAAGCATTTTTTTTTTTTATTACATACAGCCTTCCTTTGTGGCTGTGATGAGCTATCATGGTCCAATTTTCTTCCAATTGCACAGTGCAAAGCAGTTCCCCTAAAAGCTGCTTTTGAAGATTAAAGCATAGAAATAATTTTATTAATGCAATTTTATTTTATATAACACCACACTTCAGCAAGCCTAAATTCTTTATGAATATCAACATTATCTGTATAAAATTTAATTTACCAGGGGTACAATGTGAAAATGCCCTAGTTGCCTGTCTACAAAAGTGAGTAGGTGTCTTAGCAGTTAATGCTTGCTGTGAATCATCAAAGTTTCACTAGAAATTGTAAAACTAGTAGCACGGGGCTCAGTAACACATTTCAACTGTGTCCATTTTATACTTTACAAAGTGCTTACCCATAGTCTTATTTAGCCTTATTGTAGTTCTGTGACCCAAGAATTGTTTGTCACTTATTTTATATAAGTGAAGAAAAGAAGCTCAGAGAACTCTAAAGTGACTTACCTGGTACAGAGGAAGGCAGATTTTGGACTAGAACAGAGTCTGTGTGACCTCTGGCTCAGCAATGTTTTCCCTCTTGAATAATCCTATTCTTCTTTCCTCTTTGAAATGGTTCAAAGAAAATTATGGTGCCAGGTCAGTAGTCTAGAATAAAAAAGAACACATGAGACACAGAGGGAGCTAGAAAAATGACACAAGTCACTTAGAAAACATTCACTTGTGCCTTGCTTTTTGCAAAAATATTGCATCTATTAAGGAACGTTTACTCTTCTAAGTGTGGGGACTTGCACTAGACCTACAGATTTCTATTATGTGCTAAGAATTTTACTAGGCTCTGTGGAAAATAGAAAAATGGGGTCTAAATCATGGATTTTATTAGCACATTCTTGATTATATTAGGGGAGATAATGCTAAGATATAAAATATAGCAAAGAAATAGAAGAAAAACACAAAATGGTTAGAAAATTTTAAATTAACAGAAATGCAATATTTTGGAAATTGCTGGTTTTACAAAATGAAAACAATTTCAAAATATTTAAATAATTGGTAGGTTTAAGAATGCATGTAGGTGAAGTACTTCCAAAATGATAGAATAAGTACCCCCAGAAGTTTCCAAACAAACAATAAAAAAACTTGCAAAAACTGTCAAAATAAACTTTTTCAGAACTCTGGAAATTAATGAAAGTCTTGCAACAATTTGGGAAGCATTTTGTCACTAAAAATGGCTAAATTTTGTTTTAATAAAGCAAATCTTATGGCATTCTAATTTTTCCTATTACCAGTACCTTCTTCCTATCGCTTCATTAACTTGCATAATTATGGTAGCTTGAAAATAAGCAGCCTAATAGCCACTGAAGTGAGCTGATCATGTTCAGAATTCCCAGATATTTGTCCTTATTTCATTTGCCATCTCCTTAGAAGCCTTCACTCTTAGACTTTTCTCTATGTGACCTACCTCAAAGCTCACTCAGTGAAAATAGACTTTTTCCCAGAAGTGTTGACTGAAAAGAATTATCATTAATTTCTTAACATTAGACATGCCTGAAAATGGGATAATAGTTGAGACAAATAAGTTTAATAAAATAAATTACAAGGAAAATCTTAGAAATGAGATAGACAGGCCAGGAATGGTGGCTCATACCAATAATCCTAGAACTCTGGGAGGCTGAGGCAGGAGTATCACTTGAGCTCAGAAGTTTAAGACCAGCCTGAACAAGAATAAGAATTCTATCTCTAATTAAAAAATAGAATAAGTAGCTGGCATTGTGGTTGCTGCCTCTAGTCACAGCTATTGCTGAAGCTGAAGCAGGAGGATTACATGAGCCCAGGAGTTTGAGGTTGCTGTGAGCTAGACTGACACATAATACCCTAGCCTGAGCAACAGAGTGAGACTCTGTCTCAAAAAAGAAAGAAAAAAAGAAAAAAGAAATTAGATGGGCATTTTGAAAACCTTTGAGATATTTCTGGTCACATAGATGTGCAGGCCTCCACTGTGTGCATTTTCAGGAAAGGCCTAAAAATACTCTTACTTCATATCTCTAGATGATGTTAAGTGTCTATGCATTCAAGAAGTGAAGGAAAAATCAGTTGTGTAAATGCTGCAGAGTTGGAAGCATGGTTGGTACAGCTTGCATAAAGCTGGTTGTAAAGTTTGAAAGCTTACTGGTTCAAGAAGTTTGAGGAAATCTCTGTCCAGTAATTAACAGACCAAGTGGACACTTCAGTAACTACACATGACAGACTTCAAAATATTACTTCAGGAAAGTCAATATATAAACTGACAACACCAAAACAGTAACAACAACAAATACTTGCAAGTGGAAGAAAAGAGCATTTGGTTTCTGGAACAGCCACATTGTATTATTTAAAATAATCTGTTTTTAACAAAAAGTGAGACATATGAAGACACAGGAAAATCTGAGTCATAAAACAAAGAAAAATAGTCAATAAAAAAATGTCCTGAAGGACAGCATCTGTGGCTCAAAGGAGTAGGGTGCCAGCCCCATATACCAGAGGTGGTGGGTTCAAACCTGGCCCCAGCCAAAAAAAAAAAAAAAGTCCTAAGAAAACCTAGAATTTAGAATCACCAAAAACCTGAGTTAACTATCATAAATACACTCAAAGAAGTAAAGGAAACATTATGTAAAGAAATAAAGAAAAAGGTGAGAATTATTTCTTACCAAACAGAGAATATTTTTAAAAAATTACAGAAATGTTATTTAAGAAAAAATAAGCAAATAGAAATTCTGGAGTTGAAAAGTACAATGTCTGAAAAAAGAAATCATTAAAGAGGATCAACAGCCAGTGTAAAGCTAGCAAAAGAAAGAATCAGAGAACTTGAAGATAAATCCATTAAGATTGGGCAGCATCCATAGCTCAATGAGTAGGGAGCTGGCAACATATTCCCAGGCTGAACCCAGGCCAGGCCAGCTAAACAACAATGACAACAATAACAAAAACAATATATCTGGGCATTGTGGCAGGCACCTGTAGTCCTAGCTACTTGGGAGATGGAGGCAAGAGAGTCACTTAAGCCCAAGACTTTGAGGTTGCTGTGAGCTATGATGCCACTGCACTGTACTGAGGGTGACATAGTGAGACTCTGTCTCAAAAAAAAAAAAATCAATTAAGGTTATCTAATCTGAGGAACAGAAAGAAGAAAGATTGAAGGAAAACAGCAGAGCAACAGAGACCTTTTGGTACAGAGACCTGTACCAAAAGTACACACCACTATACTCATAAGAGACAGAAAGAGGGAAGTGAGGTAAAGGGAGAAGGAGGGAGAAAGGAAAAGAGAGACACAGAGGGAGAGAATGCCAGAAATAATATCTGAAGTAATAAGAAAAACATTGATCTACATTGCAAAACCTCAAGATGTAAGAAGAAACCACTCAGAGATCCATGCTGTGGACAAACACAGAGAGAATCTTGAAAGTCACAAGAGAGAAGTGTGTGATCCTCAATAAGAGTACTAGTGGATTTGTCATTAGCAACCATGGAGACCAGAAGACAATAAGATTACATATTTAAAGATAAAACCATATAACCAAAACAAAGCAAAATTGTCACTACTAGGCCTTCCCTGTAAAAAATACTAAATAGGGTCCATTAGGCTGACATGAAGTTCTACCAGGCAATAACATGATTCCCCATCAAGAAATCAAAAGCTCTAGCAAAGGTATAGATATAATTTTTGGTTATAATTCTTCTTTTTCATAAGTGGTTTTTTAAAAGCCTGAATAAAGTAATAATTGTAAAAGTTTTTTGATGATCTTATAATATAAAAATATGTAATTTATGATAATAACATTACAAAGGATTGAAAAAGAAGTGAACTCTATGAGAGGATAAAGTCTGTGCAGTATTTTAATTATAGTAGTAGTAATCTCCACTAGATTTTTATAGATTAAGAGACTAAATTACTATACTCAGAGGAACCACTGAACAATAACTGAAAAATAGTTTATATGATGTCCACTATAAATAGATATCAAATGGTTTTTAGATGAGAAGTTATATTTAAAACTCAATGTTTGCTTTTAGTATACTAAGCATCAGTGATTCAAAATGAATATTGACTTTATCAAGACTTGTTCAACAATATTACATTCTCTCTTTGAGTAGACTTGTACTTACTCTATCCCCAATAGACATGTACTTGCCCTCTCCCTTTGAATCAGGCAGCCATATGTCTTGTTTTGATTAATAAACTATAGCAGAAGTGACATGCTCTAAAGGATAAAACGTTGAGTCAGTGTGGCATCCGCCATGCACTCTTTCTGCTTTAGCATTCATAGACCATGTGTAGAGACTGAGTCTTCCTGGGCGTTAAGTCTCTGCATGGCGACGACATTCCAAGATCTCTGCTTATCCAAATTAGACATGCAAAGTTAGTGAAAATAAATTTATGTTGTGTTGAGCCAGCCTCTGAAATTTGGGGTTATTTCTTTCTTAACATAACTTGTAAGAGATGATAGTGAAAAGTAGAATTTATTGCACAGCCTTTCCCTAGAATGAGTCACTCTATGAGCATAATTGTGTTTTAAAAATATTTATATGCTTTGGAAAAAATGTTAAATTATTTTACATGCTGTTTATTTGGTGGCCTACTTGACATCCAAATTTATCACCAAATTTGTTGTTCTCTCCAAGAATCTTTTAGTTTATTCAGGCAATTGTCTCTGTACTTTCCTATGGAAGCAATGTGAATTTTCACTACTCCTTCAATTATCATACTCAGATTACCTTTTAAAACCCTGTGGAATCTTCAATAATCAAGTCATATATTATCTGTTTGAAATTCTTCTACTCCACATAGATAATATAAAATACAATAGTAATTCAGCGTGTGTTGAGTACTAATAATGTACAAAGGTCTAATTTCTTTGTTTTGCATGTGTTATACTATTTAGTCTTTGCAATATAGTAACATGAGGAATTTAGGCTGAGAATATCACATCTAAGCCCAGATATGGCATGCATTGCTAACCCCTTCTTACTGAATCATTATTTTTTTTGTAAGCTACAAGGCTGTACTTTCAACTACTTCTATTTTGATCTAACTATATCCAGCCCATCTAGGAGCACAGTCTTTCATTTTTCCCTAATTCCATAATGTACTTCAGTTCTGTTTGCTAGGTGAATTACAAATTCAATTCTCATACTGCTTTTTTATCTCATGCAATACAGAAGTGACTATTCTTCCAAAAATTCCAGGTTTTAGGCTTTGAGAATTTGAAATAATAAATGAGTGATAAGTAATATTTAAAGTCAGAAAGCCTGACATGGAGGCTTACAGCAAAAACCTTTGCCTTAGTTGAGAAAATGGCCTCACTTACTAGAAGGATAAAAGGAGATTAAGAGGGGAGGAGCCAAGATGGCGGTCTGTAACCAGCTTTCTGCAGACACTCCTGTCCAGAAGGAGAGTTAAAGGACAGAAATATAGTGAGAAAGCCAACGGTTTGGAGCTGAGCCAAGAGACAAGGTTGAGGAACGCACATCAACCCTGCTGGAGTGACCTGTGACCCCAAGGATACAAATAAAAGGTACAGAGCATATCACCAAGCGGACGGGAGTCCCCTCCCCCAAGAACAGCTCGCAGTATACTCCATACCTCCATACAAACAAGCGAGCAGAGTTCAGATGCCCTTCCACTGTACCCCACGGGAGAAACCCTCTAAAAACCAGACCTCCTTCCCCTACTAGGGTGCTGCGGCACTCTCCTGCCAGGCATAAAGCTGTATAAAACTGTATATATTCTCTACCTGCAAGTTGGAACTCCTGGCACTCCCCTCCACTCTCACCCTGAGGTCTCGAGGTCTGTACCTCACAGAGTCCAGATTCTTGAACACTTTCTTGAGGGGTGTGGGCAGGGGATGGGTTGCCACTGGTCTGTGCTGTGCTCCTGGCTCAGGAGTGGTGAGACAGTGAGCTGAAAAGTGGCTGGCCAAAGCAGACCAAAGCTTTGCTAAATTTCGGCCACACCTGGCCCTCAGGGGATGACAGCTGAGACAAAGGGCTGAAGCTCACAGACTAAGTCAGGACCATTAGCAGCCCAGCGTCTCTTCCAAAGGGCAGAAAGTCTGCGAACTTGCTCTGTCAGCTTTTTCATCTAATTTACATCAATCAGGGACAGGGCTAGAACTGACTGAATTGCCCCAGGCCCTATTAAGTACCCAGGTTGTCAGGCCTCACCTCTCCCCACTGCCAACACCGACATAACTGGTGGACTGGCTGAGGAGCCACAGAGCCCCATGTGACCTAGGCAGGCACAAACCTCCAGAGCATCTGCTCACTGGAGGGAACTGGACCACAGCCCTGCAGGGTTACCAGAGACTGGGTGCGACAGAGGGGTAAGGTGGGGAAAGGGGCATCAACCTTCCCAGGCTAATTTACTGGCTGGACTGGGCCCTCCTGAGCTCACAGAACACTGGAGCGAGTTATACTAAAGCTGCCAGTAGACTTCTGCTGTCTAGTTGCCAGAGACTTTTCAACTCTTTGTTTTGAGGTTGATACTGGCTGGGACAATTGATTGGTACCTCTTCAACTGGGCCAATCACCCAAGGACTTTCCAACGTTGGGTGTGTGGTAGTGGGAAGGTTTGATTTTCCTTTCCAAGTGTTGTGGAATTGTTGTGGGAGAATACTCGCAGAGGGGCTGCTTTGCTTAACCTGGCCCACAGGGGATGAAAGCTGAGACAAAGGGCTGGAACTCACAGACAGAGTAAAACCCATTTGCAGCCCCACTCTGATCAGGGAAAATAGCCTTGACAGAAATAAATTCTGCAAACTTGTTCTGTTCCAGCAGCAACATCAATCAGGGACAGGGCTGGAACTGAGTGAATCGCCCCAGCCCCTGTTAAGTACCCAGGTTGTCAGGCCTCACCTTCCCCTGCCCAACAGCGACAGGGAGTAGCAGACTGTTTGTGGAGCCACAGACCTCACTGTGACCCAGGCAGGTACAAACATCTGGAACATCTGCTCATTGGAGGAAACTGGATCACAACTGTTACCACCGACTGGGTGTGACAGAGGGGCAAGGTTGGGAAGGAGCATTAACCTTCCCAGACAAATTTACTTGCTAGGGGGTTGCCCTCCTGGGCTCACAGAGCATCAAAGTGAGTTATACAAGAGCTTCCAGCAGATCCTTGCTATCAAGTTGCCAGAGACTTTGTTAACTCTTCCATTTGAGATCGGTGCTGGCTAGGATAATTGGTTGGGACTCCTCAGCTGATCTAATCACCTGAGGACTTTCCAAAGTAGTACCCTGGGTGTGTGGTAGTGGGAAGGTTTGATTTGGGTTTTTCAATTATTGCCTGTAGGGGGTACAGTGACTTAACTCTGGTATTCCTTCACAGCTCATATTTCAATACAGAGTTACAGATTCTCTAGGGTAAGACAAAGACCACCTGAAAATAAGACAGAGCCACTTAACCCCACCACACCAAGAAGGTCCCCAGTTTTGCAAGCAGTGGCTCTCGATGAGTCCTTGGCAAAACTCTAGGGGAAAAGGTACAGACACCAGTCCAAGCTTTTAAGCAAAGGACTGGTCAATCACTACTCC
>CAUYON010001727.1:0-23929 GCA_963573935.1 Arctocebus calabarensis
CAAGACATTACTCAGAAATAAAAACAAAGCAGGAGGAATCATGCTACCAGACCCGAAACTCTACTATAAATTGATAGTGATCAAAACAGCATGGTACTGGCACAAAAACAGAGAGGTAGATGTTTGGAATAGAATAGAGAACCAAGAGATGAACCCAGCTACTTACCGCTATTTGATCTTTGACAAGCCAATTAAAAACATTCAGTGTGGAAAAGATTCTCTATTTAACAAATGGTGCTGGGTGAACTGGCTGGCGACCTGTAGAAGACTGAAACTGGACCCATACCTTTTCACCATTAACCAAGATAGACTCTCACTGGATCAAAGATTTAAACTTAAGACATGAAATTATAAAAATATTAGAAGAAAGTGCAGGGAAAACTTGAAGGAATCGGCCTATAAGGAGGACTCCCCAGGCAATTGAGGCAGTATCAAAAATACACTACTGGGACCTGATCAAATTAAAAAACTTCTGTAGAGCCAAGATCATAGTAGTTTAGCAAGCAGACAGCCCTCAGAATGGGAGAAAATATTTGCAGGTTATGCCTCTGACAAAGGTTTAACAACCAGAATCCACAGAGAACTCAAACATATTACCAAGAAAAGAACAAGTGATCCCATCTCAGGAAGGGCAAAAGACTTGAAGAGAGACTTCTCTAAAGAAGACAGGCGCACAGCCTACAGACACATGAAAAAATGCTCACCATCCTTAATCATCAGAGAAATGCAAATCAGAACTACTTTGAGATATCACCTAACTCCAGTAGGAGTAGCCCACATAACAATTTCCAAAACGAGATTTGTTGACGTGGATGTGGAGAAAAGGGAACGCTTCTACACTGCTGGTGGGAATGCACACTAATACGTTCCTTTTGGAAGGATGTTTGGAGAATACTTAGAGATCTAAACATTAACCTGCCATTTGATCCTATAATTCCTTTACTAGAAGACCAAAAATCACATTATAACAAAGACATCTGTACCAGAATGTTTATTGCAGCCCAATTCATAATTGCTAAGTCATGGAAGAAACCTAAGTGCCCATCGATTCATGAATGGATTAATAAATTGTGGTACATGTATACCATGGAATATTACACAGCTTTAAAGAAAGATGGAGACTTTACCTCTTTCATGTTTACATGGATGGAGCTGGAACATATTCTTCTTAGCAAAGTATCTCAAGAATGGAAGAAAAAGGGTCCCATGTACTCAGCCCTACTATGAAGCTAATTTATAGCTGTCGTATGAATGATATAACCCAACTACAACACAAGAATATAGGGAAAGGGGCAAGGGTAGGGAGGGGAGAGGAGAGGTTGGAGCAGAGGGTGGGTAATTGGTGGGGCCACAACTACGGTGCATCTTAGAAGGGTATAGGCGAACCTTGCTAAATGCAGAATACAAATGTCTTCATATAATAGCGGAGAAATTGCCAGGAAGGCTATGTTAATCAGTTTGCTGAAAATACAGTTAAGACTGTATATGAAACCAGCACATTGTACCCCTTGATTGCACTATTGTACACAGCTATGATTTAATGATAAAGATAATAAAATAAAATAAAATAAAATAAAAATACCAGGGTGACAAGTGCAGGTTCTGGCCTGGTAGAGGCAGCATGGTGAAGGGGTGCCCATGCATACGTCCTGAGTAGTAATCATTACAAGACCCCAAGATGCTCCTGACTCTGTCCTTCCTTCTCAGAAAGCAGCAAATCCAAAGGTGTGCCACTGTCCACCACTGTCCACATTGTCCACGGTGGTGGAAAGATTGGTCTCCAAAGACGTCCACACTCAACTCCCAGCAGCCTGTGAATTTGCGCTGTCATGTGGCAAGAGAGACTCTACAGAGGTGATTACAGTATCCAACTCTGTAATAGGGGGATTGTTGTAGATTAGCTCAAGAGTCAGTCTGATCACATGAGCCTTTAAAAGCAGAGAACTTGCTCCAGTGGGAAGTGGGAGAGAGGAGGCAGAAGGGAGAAGAGGGAGGTTTTAATGTGAGAAGGACTTAGCATGCTGTTGCTGGCTGTGGAGGTGAGGGTGACCATGAGCCGGGGATTCCACGGCCCTCAGAGCCTGAGATGATCCTTGGCTAACAGCCAGTCCCACAGCCACATGATCTGAGCTCTGCCAACAACTGAAGGAGCTTGGCAGTAGAATCCCAGCAGAGCCTCCAGGTAGGAGCCAGCCTAGTCGATGCCTACAGCCAGTGAGACCTGAACAGAGAGGCCACTGAGCCCACCAGATGTCTGACCTACAGGCTTGGGAGTACTGACACTTTTGTATTATTTTGAGCTGTTAAATTTGTTGTCCATTCTTATAATAGCAATAAAAATGTAATTACCCGCCTATTCCTTCTGCATGGAATGTCTTTCTCAACTCTCTTGTTGGCAAATTTGGACTCGACCTTTAAAATTCAGTCCAAGCACTGCTTCTGTAAAGCTTCCCTGGCTTCCTAAGGACCCTGGACACCTCTGACTCTGACGGCCCATATTCATGTGACGTGCCTATATGTCTATCTCCAACACACTGCAGGTTTCTTCAGAGAAAAATGTTGTCTTAGTTATTGCTGTATTTTTTTCTTTTTGAGACAAGGTCTTGCTCTGTCACCCAGGCTGGAGTACAGTGGTGTGATCATAGCTCATTGCAACTTCCAACTCCTCAAGTGAAGCTATCCTCTCATCTCAGCCTCTCAGGTAGCCAGGACTAGAATAACATGCCACCACATTTGACTAACTTTTTAAAAAACAATTTTTTGTAGGAATGGGGGTCATGCTATGTTGCCTGTGCTGGCCTCAAACTTGTAGCTTCAAGCAATTTTCCCACTGTGGCTTAGAAAAGTGCTGGAATTACAGGCATGAGCCACTGTGCCTGGTCCACCTCTGTATGTTTAGAAGCTATCATAATTTCAGAGAACATACTTTAAAAAGTACTGGAAAGCTGGGTGTGGTGGCTGACACTTGTAATCCTAGCATTCTGGGAGGCTGAGGCAGGCGGATTGCCTGAGCTCACCAGTTCAAGACCAGCCTGAGTCAGAGCAAGACCTCATCTCTAAACATAGCCAGGTGTTGTAATGGGCTCCTGTAGTCCCAGCTACTTGGGAGACTGAGGCAAGAGACTAACTGAAGCCCAAGAGTTTGAGGTTGCTGTGAGTTATGACATGATGGCATTCTACTGAGGGCAACAAAGTGAGGCTGTCTCAAAAAAACCCAAAAAAAACCTACTGGGAGATAGATGGAGACTACCAAACATCTTAAAATACCTTAAACTTCTTTAGAATAGGAAATAGGTCTTCTTTGTCTTTGTAAATCCCCCTTCTTCATCTTTTGCCCATGCTAGCATTGACTGAATGCCTCATGTACATTATAAGCTCAGAAGATGACTGGTAAATAAGCAGAGAAGACAGAAGAAAGCAGGAGAGCCTGGAAGTGCAGGCAGGATGGGGAATAGCAGTCCCCCTCCCCCACTCCTTCAGAGACAAAATCCTGCCCTGTCTTAGGGTGCTGAGAACTAGCATGCCATATTGTACTTAGAAGCAAGCCACTCAAACATCAATTGGTCTTTGGTTCACACAAATTCACCTCTGATTTTGGAAGGAGTTCTTTAATTCCTGTGTTTTCTGAGCTTCATTTGGATAAGTTCAATAGTTTGGATACAGCATCAATAACTAACTTGGGTACTTTTAATACAGGTCATACGGGAAACCTATTTTTAAAAAAGACATCTTAAGTTTATCTTAAACTGAGATGACTGAATAACAAGGCAGGCACTCTCCGCACAGCTCCACAAGTGGGAGATTATGCTTGGTCTGGGTTGGTGGTGGGAGCCCTTCACTCTTCACCTGGGCAGAAGGTCTGCCTTATGCCAGGACACCCTCTACCTAACACTTGCCCAGTGGCTCTGCACTTCATACCACCTGAGCATGGATTGAATTGTGTCTGATTGCCTTGTGAAGGGACTGTCCTCTACACAAGAATCTCAGTGGCTGGGACTGGGGCTGCTGCTTCCCTTCACTGTTTCCAACACCTAGGATGGGGTCTGGGATGTGAATTAATGAATAATAAATGGAGGAAGGGAAGGAAGAAACAAGGATGGAATGAAGGAAGGAAGAGAGGGAGAGAGGAAAGGAGGGATTTTATGTTGGAATGTGAACATTTAAGGAGTGCTCAGTTTCAGCTCTAAAGACTTTATATCATAGTTACTGAATAACTTCTCAATTCTAACATTGGTATCAGTTACGAGATGCTACAAGTAATTTGTTATCTTGATAATAGATATTAATAATACTTAAGATCTTCAAATTTCTGAGTGATTTGCATAGAAGAAAATCAGAATAGATTTGAGACAGATAGAGATAACGCTCTATAACAGTTATTCTCACCCTCCCAAGTTTTTGAGTAGATGGAAAAGAGATGGGTGCTAAGATATGAATAGTCCTGGGAGTCAGGCAAGCATGTGCATGGCACTGCTGTGTGTGTGGGGAGGAGAAAATGCTGACTGTCAGTCTGGAGGAGAGGTGCATATACCACATCACAATGAGTCTAAGATACTGCAGGCGTTACAACAGAGCTATGCCAATAGCAAACAAACATGCTACTTCAGTGTTTCTGGGACAGATGTTTCTTCATTTAATCATCAAGATATGAGCTGGTGTCTTTTTTACATTGTCTCTATTCCATGTATGTGGAAATTGAGACCAACACAGGCAAAGATACTTGTTCAAGTTAGTGAATAGTTATGTCAGAATTTGGACCTGGTTCTTTCCCCAAAGCCGATTACACATCAAGCAACACCCTCCAGTGTGTTTCAGATGCTATGAGAACATAGCAGAGTGGGTGTCAATCTCCCTGGTCAGAGTCCAGGTGAGAAGAGAGTCACAACAGAGGTGATGTTTGAGAGGAGTCTCGAGAGACAGACAGATTTCAGGGACCAGGGCAGGTGGCACCAGGTGGAGGGACATCCATCCCAAGCAAGGCCCGAGCAGATGCAAGATCACACCCCAGGGTTAGTCTGGCCCTGAGATAAGGCCGGATACCCATAGTTTTGGGGTAGAGGAAAATTCCATTAGGGGAGTTTAGAGGTCAGCTGAAAGGAGCAGTATCAAGGTAGTTACCACTATGGGCTTCACCCCACAAGGACAATCTGGAAGCCAGTATAGAACTTGACCCCTTCAGAAGCAAGTGGCCTGGATATTTGCCACCAACTCCCATCAGATGCTGGTGAGGCTGTCCCTGGAATGTTAATACCCAGTAATTCCAATTTGCCACAGAGGGCACAGGACCAAGAAAGCAGCCAGGAAGGAAATGGAGGTGCTGGCAACTGCAAGTTGCAAGCAGCAGCCCCAGTCCCAGTCCCTCACACACTGAGGCCAAAAATGTGAATTACGTGCTGGGCCACTGCCACAGTGTGTAGGGCACACAGTGGTGACATGGGGCATGCAGCAGGGTTGGTCACACAGGCCTTGCAGCAAGCATGATGTTGCCCGGGATCACAGCTCCAAGTTCCTGTCTAAACCAGATATTAAGCAACACAGCACGGGAGGCGATGGGTGGGGTAAACAGCTGCAACTACTCTGTCTTTTCTCATCAGTATGAAATAAAAGTAACTGGGAGCCAATTTGTTTCTGCTTTCTTTCATCTGCATGCTTGTGTTGACAGTGCTGTGACAGGTCCCTCAGTGATAGCCTGGGAAACTGGTAACATGATGGAGAATCCTTCTGTGGGTGTGGCTTATAATCTCACCAAAATCCCTCGGAATTGATGGAGACACTCTCTTCAGGGCTTTTCCAGTAAAATCCAACCACAAAATCCCCCCGTCATAGCAAATTCTTATGAATAAAAGGGGATTTAGATCAACACGATAAAGAAAGGAAGTGTGTTACTGTACCTTTAAAAGTCAGAACACAGAGAGGTGCTAACTCCAGAGAATACAGAAATGATCTGCTTTGGAATTCAGATTTAAATGCAAACCCAACGTTCATACTATAGATTTTAAATATCTTAAAAAGGAATTATGATCGAAACAAACATTCTAGTTTACAGAGAGATAAATTTCTTCTCTTGTTTAAATTACCCTAAAATGTTTTAACACAATATAGTCTTGTCTACTAGAGATTTACATATCACAAATTTTAATTTTGGTTCAATCTATAATGTGCTATACTCATATAGCTATAGATCAACCTTAATGAAAAAGTCTTAGGTAAGAATGGGATATGATATTTACATCTATAGCAAAAGTAGATGAGAAAGGCTGCAAAACAACCCGCTCAGATCCCTAGAGTGGAATCAACAATGATTTGTGACTCTAAGACCGCTTTCTCTGACACCTTTAACACTGTTGTGCTTCTTTCAGAGGGACTGACAGGTGTGTACTGCATTGTATTTAGCAGAGTCATATTCAGGGCACAAAGCCGTTTTCCTAATGATTTACAGGAATGTGACATGAATAAGGCAAACTAACTTTTATACAATTTTCCTTGATTTTCTTGCTAATTTCATAGGCAAGTACAAGCTTTTATTTTTTTCTTATTTTGCAAAAGGGCAAACTGTAAAATATATTATTTGAAGAGCAATTTGCTTTCTGAATGTTTTCTTTTTATTTGATCTTTCATACCCTCAATTGCCTCTATTCCTAAAGAGAAAAGTCAAAATAAAGATAGCCTTCTTGGAGTCAATTTCTAAGATACTCTCTTAGCAGCAGTGGCTACCGCTGAGGAAAATGGGTTGTTGCAATAGTAACCACAGCCACTTAGGAAAGAGTAAAAATATGATAGTAAGTAGCTGAAAAAGGAGAGAAATAAAGGTTATTTGCCTCATAAATTAATGTAATCTTATAATCTAAGAAGAAATTTAGGATTTCAGGCTAAGCCACTGAACAATGCATACTTCTTCCTAAACATGGATATCTCCCAAGATTTAGAGCAAGGCAACTGAAATTTACTTAATTTTATCTCCAATTTCTTCTTGGTTCAAGACTAATCCCTTTGCCCATTTTTAGGAAGCATCTCTGTTCTCACTGTTTAGTTTAACAAAAGGTAACATTCAACAGTTTTAAATTTTCTTCTGGGTCAAAAAATAAAAACAATCATAGAATAATTTCTGAACACTGATCATAATAGCCAAGGAAGAGTTCTAGGAAAGCTTAGCAGCATAGAAGCCAGCATAAGGTGGCGATATAATCTGACAAGAATTCATCACTCTCTTTCCTAAGCTTTATGATTGGAAGTATTCAGAATAGCAGCACTTTGGATTTAATGGACATTCTTGGAAAAGAATAGAATGACTTTGGATGATAGACCAGACCTCACCTCCATTTGCTGAGTTAAAAATAAAGCCAGTGCAATATAGGTGTTACTATTTTGTTTCCACAGAAGTGTCAGCGTGGGAATGCTATCTAAGGATGCTGACAATACCATTTGCTGGTTTGAGCATTACCTATGATGGAAAGAAAGGCTCTTGCTCTAGCTGGTTCAAAAGAACTCCCTCTCAGCACGGCCTCGCAGACATACGCCCCAGTGTCTGCAGACGTTGGGTTGCTGATGGTGAGGCGTCTCCCAAAGCTATGCAGTCCGCTGGCGATTCTCACCCCATTTCTCTTCCAGCTCACACTCAGCTCTTCCACAGGCCTGTGAGAACAAAGGGCATTGGTGACGGTAATTGTGAACCATGCAGATGGCAACAGTAATAACTTCAGATGGCAACATTAGCACAAGCTTGACACAGCTAATTCTACCAGCAACTGTGGTGAGTTGACCAATGAACATTTAAAAATCAATCCAGACATAACTCTACTCCCTTATAGCACGCACCAACAATACATTCTGCTCAAGGGCTATTGAGCAAGGATAGCTAATTGCAGTAGCAATGGACCATCAGTGCTAATGATTTCATTCGCTCAGGAAAAGAATGTTTAAAATAAATACTACTAGGGGACATAGCTACATGGAAGCTGTGATCATCCAAACTAGTTTCTGAAATGGTTATTAACTAGGCAGAGAACACCCAGGATCACCAAGGAAAGGAGCAACTGACTTTCATTTCTCCTACATGGTGGCCTTAACCCTTCTCTCATCCTTGGCCCATCTTGGAGGAAGCACCCCTTTACCACCTATGGCTTCAGCGGAAAGCACCACCCTATTGCAGTGGGAGGCTCAGGAAAAGCTATCATGTCCAGTTCCCTGTCTCCCTAGGCATCTTCTTCATAGCCCAGCTGGGCAAACAAGGCCACTATTGCTGGAAGATTGACCTGTATGTGCCATTGTCTTTTTCCATCATCGTTTTGTCACCCTTAGTATTTATGAGTATTCCGACAGAAAGAATGTGTCTCGTACCTGGCACTGGCTATGCATTCCAAGGTGATCTCACTGGACCCAGCCACCACACTCCTGTTACCTGGGGGGACCACAATCATGGGAGCCATAGTTTCAGGTGCTCCAATATCTCCTGTGGCAGAGAAAATAAAAATGTTCATGGAACTCTTCAAAGTATAGTAGTACCCCCTCATCTGAGGGGGATATGTTCCAAGACCCCCGGTGGATACTTGAAACCAAAGATAGTAGCAATCTCTACATATAGAAGATGTTGCCAATTTATGATAGTTCAACTTACAATTTTCAACTTTATAATGTTGAAAAAGCAATATGCATTTGGTACGATCCTCATTATATTGGGGTAATGATAGTGTGGGTTCAAATTGTACTATAAATTTTCAACTTATGATGGTTTTATAGGAATTTAGCCCTATCATAAGTTGAGGAGAATCTGTACTATGATTTTTCCTATACATACACACTTATGATAAAGTTCAATTTGAAATTAAGCACATTAAGAGATTAACAACAATAATTAGTCACAAAATAGAACAGTTATAATATACTATAATAAAAGACAGATGAATATGATCTCTCTTCTCTTTCTCAAGTATCTTATTGTACTGTACACATCTATTTTCAAATCATAGTTCATCATGGGTAACTCAATCCTCATAAAGTAAAACCATGGATATAGGGAGACTACAGTATAAAAGATAAGATAATTAGAACATGACAAATAAAAGACATTGTGAAGTCACATCAATAGGAAATCCAGAATCTCATGATCTTACCTGAATTCCCTATGAGGTACCCTGGGGTGTGGTCATGGTCATTGACCTTTATCAGACCATATTATCCAGGGGCTAAGCATAGCCAGTCTTCTACGGAAGAATCCACAGATGGTAGCAGAAATGAACATTAATTGAGAGCATTATGTTACTACTCAGTATATCATGTGGCTAAGGAGGTTTAAACTCTTCAGTATTGTCCAAAATGTTTGTGGGGTTTATTTTTTTATTTTTTAATTGATTTAAGACTTTGCTTATTCAGTTCCTTAGTCTACTGTTATTTTCAAATTCATCCAATTCCACAAATATTTCATATGTCAGGCACTGTGCTAGGCACAGGTGTCATTAGAAAGTGTTTGGCTTTCTTCCTAGGGCCCAGATGTGATTCCCTGGAGCCAATATAAATCCAGTTAACACTTAGATCCATAACTGCAGTTTCAACCCTTTTTCTTTTCTGAAAAGTAAATATCCCAAGTCCCTGTTTGTTTGTTTTTAGCATCAAACTATAAATAATAATTCAACACACTTCTGGTGACAAGGGGGAAAGCATATGACATATTTTTTGCCACTTTTCTCTAAAATACATGTAACATCAAAATTAAACTACAGTACACTTTACTACAATTTATTTAGGGAAAATGAACAATGATCAAACATACCCACAATAGGGACTTCAATAAAGGGTAGAGATGTAAGAGATTGGAAATAACTGCAAATGCAAAATGCTTCCAGTATTCTTCATGCTGAAGAGACCTGCCCTCCTCATGTGAGCACTGAGAACTCTAGCAAAGAGAGGACTGGCCTCTTATCAACACTGATTCTCGCAGCTTTGCACTCTGCCTTCCATTGCCTAAGCACCAGGGGATTTTTGTATTGAAGGTGTGTGCAAATTTAAAAAAGAAAAAGAAAAAAAAAAAGAGCTTGATGCAAGCATCACCATCAAATTAATTTTTTTAATCCTCTACATTGGTCACATGATGTGAGGCTGATTCTCATTCTTCCTTGGGTCCCTGGAAAGCTGAGGGGCAGTCTTCACCTTTGTAAACTCTCTGGCTCTGAAGTCAGCAGCCCTCCAGGGCTCACCTGCACACCTTCCTACTGACACTCTCCCTTTATGAAATTGTAGAGATGGTTGGGCTGGTTATCATATGTCTGAGGAGATGCCAGAGTGCAGGCATAGTCATGTGGGACAAAGGACATAAACTGAATGCCAATCAGATTAACAACCTGCCTGTCATCTGTGAAAGTCGCTGATGAGAGGAAAAGACCTGAGAAGCTAATATTTGCAAATAGTTATGAGAAGTGAAGGAGAGCAGCAGCACATGCTGAAAGGTCACTGAGCAAGAGGCTAATTTGGCATTAATCACTGCTCAGCCAGGCTGGCAGAAAGGAAGACTGTGCTGAGCACTGGGGGAACATCTGGGGAGGACAGTCCGCAGACATCCCATCATCCCCATGCCGGTGAGCCTCAGGCTCCAGGCTGGCTCCAGGCTGTCTCCATGCAATTGTGCAGGGGCCAGAGAAACACTAAGGCTGAGTGCACAGTCTGTCAGGGGCAAGCCGAGGAGGCGCCCCAGGTACCACTCCATCACGGGAACCGGATGAAAAGATGAACCAGTTCTTAGTTCTCGCTCATACAGAACGATAAGTTCACACAAATATGCTGTTTCAGTGTATCCTCACCTGACAGAGTCCACGGGACAAGCTGAGTAACTTGCTCAATTCAGGGTTAGTGAGTAGTCTGTTCTCTAACCTGATCTTCCAACCCCAACTCCTTTGTTCTTTCTAGTGACAAATGCACAAACTCCACAGGATACTTGTTGGAGAAGTAGAAAGTGAAACAGATGTAGAATAAAATGTAATAGTTCCTTAAAAGAGTAATGGTAATATTATATACAAGGTCACTGATAAGGAGAAATTGACTTATGGAAACCACCACAAACAAGATCAAAGTATGCAAGTCTCGTGATCACAAAGCCCATGCATTTTCTGCTGAAACCGTGCAAAAGCATTTCAGTAAAATTTTACATTAAGTGACCAGAATCTAGATATCTCAATAGCAAAGCTAGTGCTCATTATGGTACTTAATTCTGGTGTATTTTCTTCTTTTAAAAGTTTGTTTTAAAATCTTAATCAAATTAATATACAGGTAGTCCCTAAGTAACTAACATCCAACTGACACACAACTCCTGCTTACGAATGGGGTTATTACTGTACATATTAAATGAAAAAGAACGGTACAAAAAGGCTTAACAGAAAACTCTAGTCTCCTCCTGCCCCAGGCAATCTCTTCTAAATCTCCTAATGCTTTATCTTAGTTTTTAACCCCATGTCTTTAAATTACATACATGTATTGCTATTTCTTTACTTGATCTAGGCCAAAAGGCCAAGAAGTGAACTATTGTTATTTCTTGATTTACCAATTTTAGACATTACCTATGGATTTTCTGCTGTGATGAGTTTTTAGCTCACATAAACCATTTCATACATCCCTTCAAACAGGATTTTTTATCCTTTTGTTATTTGCCTTTGTAATTTTAATTTAAATATATACATTTCTAAAAAGGAAAAGAAATTAAAAATCCCAGGAAAACAAAAACAATCTATAATAGAGAGAAATATAGAACCTCCATAGCTGACCACCTCCCTACACTGACCACCTCCTTAAGTTGATCTAATTTTCATAGACCAGACATGCATCATATGTATGTATCAGTAGAGGAGGCCTCTTCCTTATGTTGACCACCTCTGCATGTTGACCAGTTTGTTACAGTCTCTTGGATAATCTTTACATAGTAAATAAAATATAAACATTGTATACTTATTTCAACTTTGGAATTAATCTGTAGTCCAAAATGGAAGCTGTAATTCTGACTATGATAAAGAATGCAAATGTTATTAACCTCGATGATGTAAAATTACAGAAAATAGAGCAAAGCAGAAAAACAGAAGAGAACTAAAGGAAAGGTGGCGTCTCATCACTCAAGTGAGAGTAAAAAGATAGTATTTCCAGGATTGTAAGAAACAAAGGGGTACCTGTGCAGTCAAGCACTCGAGGATCTTAAATTTACAGAGGTAAAGAACCAAACAACTAAAAATACTGTTCCGTATCAAGGAGAATATGTTAAGTGCTCTAAGTGGGCTGAAAATTCATCCATCATAGAAGGAAGTCAATAGATAATGTCTAAAACTGACCAAATGAGAAACGGCAAAAGATGTAAATAATTAAAAGATGAAGTTAAATACCAGAATAAAGGGCTAAATCAAGACGAGAATGCCTTTGGCTTACAAGTGAGGGAAATTGTTGCATTTCATTTTAAGCCTTTTCTACTGAACTCTTTAGCTTGCGTTTGGCCATCTGTTGGGTTCCCTGTTCAGTGCAGACTCATCCTCCCAGCCTGCTCTGTCTTGGTTCTTGGTTCTAATTATCTTGGTTAATTATCCACTGTTCCCTGTACCTCACTGCCTCCTTCCTCCTGGCTATGTCCTCATTTTGCTGCAGCAACCTCGTGTAACTTACTGAGAAGAGTGTATGTGTAAAAGGTAAGTTTGCAGTTCTTGAATGACTGAAAGAATGATTTTATTTTACTTTCACATCCAGTTTGTTGCCTGGGCAGAAAACTCCAAGTAGACACTTGTCTGGGACTTTGAAGATGTTGCTTCACTTCTCTCAGTAGCTAATGTTATGGAGGGGAATCTTGACAAGTCTGATTCTCACTATTTGCAGGTCACCTTTTTAAAGTTTGTTTGCTTTCTCTTTCTGAACTTTTGGTATGTTCTCCACATATTTAATATTAAAATGTGCCTAAGTGGGGGATTTTAGTGCTCTGTGCTAAGTACCAGACAGGCCCTTCTCCTCTGGAGATGCCTATCCATTTGTACCAGTTCCTTCACAATTCCCTCCCCGCCTCTGTTTTCTTAGTCCTCTCTTTTTAGGGCCCTCATTGTGTAGGTCTCTGTATTGATTTGTTTCTAACCTTTTCCCAATATGTTCTTTTTTTAAAATTTTGGAATGAGTTCTTCAACCTAATCTTCTAATTGGCATTTTGAATTTTTACTTCAGAAACCATATCATAATTCCCAAGAATATTTTTCCCCTGGTTGTTCATTTTTTATAGCATTCTCTTCTTGTTTTATAGATGAAATATACTTCATATCTCTTCAAAGAAATAAATACTACTTTTTCAAGTTCTTTTTTTTTTTTTCTCCTTTTTCTATTTGTTAATTTGTTATATCTTTCACAATGGAGGCTTTCTTCAAATGACCCATAAATGTCCTTTTACACTTAAGAATGAACTGGGAGATGTCAATTGACAACTTCACTTTAACCAGGTGGGAAACTCCCTACTATTCTGAAGGAACCCTAAATCCCAGAATGATCTCTGGGACCATTCATTCTTAGCAAAGAGGACTCCTCACCTGTTTGTGTGTCTATATACCCATCTATTTATCTTAGCTTTTGCGTATTCTGCTGACAGTGGTAGGGATAAGAAGTGGAGTACTCCATATGCAAACTATCAATGACTTTGGCTTTTTTACCATTACATCATAGCTAGCCCCTCCATAAAAAAGTCTGCTCCAGGTGTCCCTGAACTGAGACCTCCCCTGATGGTTAGGATTCCTCTATCCAAGATCTGCTTTCTAGACTTTTGTTTTCATCCCTCATTTGTTAAGAACTTATCTCCCTTTCCTTTTGGCATTGTGAACCTATGTCTCTTTTTCTTTACTGCTATTTAGTGAGTTTTTAAGCAAGAGGAAGTAATAAGTGTACTTTGTCTGCCATTTTTAAACTGTTATGATGACTTTTCTGCTGACATTTTTCCATTCAACTTTTAGAAGATGCAAAAAAGAATATGTAAGCACTTTAAAAATGTTCATTTATATCTGTTATTCCCATAGTATCTGAGGTATAATAAGCATTCAACAAATAATGATTAATTTATAATAATTATTCCACTATAGTGAACCACCACTATCACCATCTCTACAATTACTCTCTCCTTCAATGTCCTACATTAACAAAATATTATCTAAATGCCATATACCAATGTATGAAGAATTAGTTCTAACAATGAAAACTAAACAGAAAGAGAGAAGAGAATTCTACTTTACTGAGATCCTGTATAGCCACTGAACATTTTGCTAAATGGCTTACCCACTTAATCTAACAACCCCCCAATAAGATAGCTATTATTATCCCTCTGTATAGATAAGAAAATTGAGGCCTAAAATCACATGGCTTCAGATGATAGAGAAAGGCTTTAACTCAAGAAATGTCTTCATTCAAAGTTTATAATCTTTCTTTCACATAATGCTGCCTCCTTCTAATAAAAACTTTGGTTCTGCTCAGTTAACCAAAAATTAAATTAACTAGAACACTCCTTCCCCCAAGCATTTCCTTAATTGTGACTTTATGGTAGCTTTCTCAACTGAACATTTCCCAGGCTGGTTTTAGGCGGTTGGAGGTGAAGACACTGAATCAAAAGAGGATTTCTGCAGAAGTCAGCAACAAATGGGCACCTAGGTAGCTTCAGAGGCAGGAAGGCAAATACTTAGACAAAAAATCTCTTTGTAGTTACAGGAATAAAGAACTCAAAGCAGAGGGAAAAGGAAGCTAATACTAGTCAATTTCTCCCACATGAACCTCTTTACTCACTGAAGAGCCTGAGTAGGGAGAAGTTGTCTGGGTCACATTTAATTAAAAAGTACATTTAAAGAATATCAAGTCTCTCAACAGAAAAAAAAAAAAGGTTCAAAGTTAGCCTGAACTGCTAAGCTGAGGAATTAGTGCAGATAAAGTAGGATAAAAGAAAAACAGCCCATTTCACTGCACCCAAGCCCAGTTTTAGGAGGGAGAGCTGGAATGTGAATGGCAAATGGCAAGTCATGGAGACACAGGGATTGGTGGGAGGTGGTGGACCAAAACCTAGACGGAAGAGAAGAAATAAAACCAGCCACAGGGATATCTGGGCACAGGGCATTCAGGGCAAAGATAGCAAATGCAAAGACCTCAGTGCAGGGTAGTGCTTGGCATGCTGGAACAGGTATCGGCAAAGCATGTGTGGAGGAGAGAGTAGGAGGGCTGACTTGGGGAAGGACTGGCTCAGGGCCTGGTGGGCCACTGTCTTACAACTAGGGAGGGAGGGAGGGGGGAAGGTTTAGGGTGCAGGAGTGATATGACATGACTTTATTTTAAAAGAATCAAGCTCTGGAGACTATGGGGGAATTAACTGTGGTGAGGAAAAGAGGACTTGGGGAAGCAAGGGCTGGGCATGTTGCTGATGGATTGGCTACAGAGCTGGCTGCAGAGATGCAGCCAGAAGAGGGACGTTGCCATGTCCATGAGATGGAAGAAGCTGGGAAAGGGGAAAGGGAAGGGTGGAGGCTGTGAAAGTGAAGTCAGGATTTGCTCTGGGAGGTGCTGGATGTCAGATATCTACTCACTAGCAGGAACCCTGGGTGTGGACTACACTTGAACTTTCCCCTTTCTCCCTGGTCTGGTCCTACCACTACCTCTTAAGAAAGCTGCCCATGGCTAGGTGCAGTGGTTCATGCCTTTAATCCTAGTACTGTGAGAGGCTCAGACAGGAAGACTGCTTGAGCTCAGGAGTTTGAGACCAGCCTGAGCAACAGCAAGACCTGTTACTACTAAAAATAGAAAAATTGAGGCAAAAGAATTGCTTGAGCCCAAGAACTTGAGGATGCTATGAGCTATGATGCCACAGCACTCTAGTCAGGGCACCACGGTGAGACTGTCTCAAAAAAAAAAAAAAAAAAAAGAAAGAAAGAAAGAAAAGAAAAAAAGCTGCCCACCTCCTAGAAGAAAGCAGCATCACCCTGGCTGGGGCTCCCGCTCCTGCCCTAGCTAATCTTGAGAGGGCTCTCCTTGGCTCAAAGCACGGCAGCCAGTGGGCAAATCCAGATGGCCCATGCTCTCCAGCAGGGTCCCTGAAGCACTGTGACACTGGGCTTGTGCTCAGAGTCCTTCATCCTTGTTGGATCCTGCTTTCTTCAGCATTACACACCAGATCCCAAAGGCACCCTCTCCCTGGTCCTCTCCAGATGGAGCTTCATACTTCCCCTGGGTGGAGTCTGTAGTTGTCCTCAAGGCTTGGGGCAAGTATATAAGTTGCCTGGTCTACTAATGCCCTCCGGACTATAGCTTAGTTCATCCTGCCCAAGTCATGCTTTGATCCCCACTCTGCAGAACTGCCTGAGTTCCCCTTACTTACTTGAACTTCTCGGTGAGGAGGCCAGTGTTAACTAGATAACTTGCTGGGTCTTGACCACCAGCCCTTTCTTCTCAACCAGGTCCAACTTGGCCCTGAGCAAGGTGATATGGAGTGTGACAAGGACCCTGTACACTGAACCCCTGCCACACTCTGACCCTTCCAATTCCACACATCTCCTCCTCCCAGTGATCCTAGCTGAAGTGCCCATGTTCCCCATATCTGAGAGGCACAGTTAGGGAGGGAACAGAGGTTAGAATACAGAGAACCTGGAAATATTCATGGCTCCTGATTGGGGACAAGTTACTTAACTTCTCTGAGTCTCATTTATAACACAATACCCAATCCATTCAAAACCTAAAAAACAGGCTTGGCTTGCTGGTTCACACTGTAATCCCAGCATTTTGAGAGACCAAGGCAGGAGGATCCCTTCAAGCCAGGAGTTCAAGACCAGTCTGTACAATATAGCAAAATACCATCTCTAAAAATAAATAAATAAATGAATAGCCTGGGTGTGGTGGTGTGCCTGTAGTCCCAGATATTCAGGAGGCTGAGGCAGGAGGATCAGTTGAAACTGGGAGTCTGAGGTTGCTGTGAGCTATGATGCCACTGTACACCAGCCTAGGCAAGAGAGGACTTATCTCCATCAATCAATCACTAAACAAATAAATAAATAAGAATATATGTGTAGCTACAGGTTCCTGGCAAATTTGCCTCAGAAAATTTTTGCAGCAGTTGGAACAGGGACATGGCTCTGGGCTATCATCTATGCACTCCCATAAGAAGGTTTCTCAAGCTAATCTTGAGCCCTCTCAAGATTAGCTAGGGCAGGAGTGAGAGCCCCAGCCAGGGAGATGCTGCTTTCTTCTAGGAGGTGGGCAGCTTTTTTCCTTTCCTTTCCTTTCCCATTTCCTTTCCTTTCCCCTTCCCTTCCCTTTCCTCTTCCCTTTCCCCTTCCCTTTCCTTTCCCCTTTCCTTTCCTTTCCCCTTCCCTTCCTTTTCCCCTTTCCCTTCCCCTTCCCTTCCCTTTCCTCTTCCATTTCCCCTTCCCTTTCCTTTCCCCTTTCCTTTCCTTCTTTCCTCCCCTCCCTCCCTTCTTTCCTTCCTTCCTTCCTTCCTTCCTTTCTTCCTGTGACAAACTAAAGGTCAAATGCTGCCCTCAACCAAAAGATGCTAAGTCCTTTTGTCCTAAGACACACAACTCATGCATAACTTTCACAGGAACACATGCAAAATTAGCAATGCAAGCTGAAGTATTCAAGGAAAGGTGGGCTCAGCGCCCATAGCACAGTGGTTCTGATGCCAGCCACATACACTGAGGCTAGCAGGTTCAAACCTGGCCCAGACCAGCTATACAACAATGACAGCAGAAACAAAAAAATAGCTAGGAATTGTGGTGGGTGCCTGTAGTCCCAGCTACCTGTGAGGCTGAGGCAACAGAATGGCTTCAGCCCAAGAGTTTGAGGTTGCTGTGAGTTGTGATGCCACGGCACTCTACCAAGGGCGATTTACTGAGACTCTGTCTCAAAAACGAACAAAACAAAAAAATGAGGAGGTGGCTTATTACAAGACAAACTGCAGTGCAGGTGCCACAAATTAAACCAAATTTCAGGGTTTTCCATTCACATTGCATCTATGTAGGGTTTTTATTTTTGTAAAATAGGATCCCATCAAAAAGCAAACATGTAAGGGAATCTATAGGAACATTTGAAACCTCAAAATCTTCCTGCTCCAAAATTGTCTAAAATTCGTAGAAATAAAGGAGAAAATCAGATTGCGAACAAACCAAGGAACAGGATTTTAAGAACTCAGTATTAAGCAATAAGTTCTTTGCCTTATTTTGAATCTTTTTAAAACATCCAATTAATAATAGTATTTATTGATTATGTTGTCTAGATGAGATAATGGTTACCAAAATGTGTTAAAATTTGCCCACTGATTATCTGGAAAGGATAAGAAACTATCACTCTTCAGCAAGTGCCGCAGGTACCCTGGCTACCTGGATTCTGCTCTCACCTCATTGTAACTTTATTATCTGTTTGTAGTTAAAGGTTCTAGCATAGAAGCAGAGTGAGGGTCTGCAAGAAAGGACAGAAGGCCAATCCAGGGACATAGGAAGACTTTAATAAAGGGAAAAAGGAGAATGGAGACTAACCAGCTGTAAGTTCAGCTCCCACACACTTGCAAAAGGGTTTTATTAGCCTTATCAGTATAGCTGGAATGGGGCACTAAACCTGCCTGGGGCTCTTCTCTAGTGTGGCTCGGGGTTACGGGTGTATTCTTAGGGTAAGGATTATAGGTGGCATGTTTTCAGGAACTCTGGCCTTGAGGCACTCCAGGAATTTGGGGAGGGATTGCTCCTTTCTGACCTGATGTTGTAAAATGGCTGCACTCCTGTCAGGGTTATGAGAATTCCTTTCCTAGGTGGAGCTGCCCATCTTCTGAAATAAAAGGAACATATCTGTTATCATGTTTGTACTTAGCAAAGTGCCTAGCCTACAACAGCCCTTCTATAAGCACTTGCTGAAAGAAGAATGAAGCTTGTCCATATATAACATGGTTGGTTATTACTATCAGGGCATTAATGCTGAGGGATGGTAATGACGATAACAATTGCCTCTTATCTGGAGTGCATGATGGCAGGCCCTGTGCTAGCACTGGCAACTCCAAGTTTAGCTGAATGAGGTCTGCATCTTCTGGGGATCTGGGTTTTAGCAGAGGAAGAGCCGCATAAACACAGCAAGTTACAAATATGTTGTCCAGGGAACTATGAGAGGTGAAGGGGAGGGATGAGGCAGGGCATGGTGGGTGGATGGGATGCTAAAATAACTACTGGGGGTATTAGGAAAGGCCTGAGCAAGGAAGAGAACAGATACCAGCAGACAAAGGGAGGAATAGAAAAGTCTAAATAGTTGTTGATGGCTGAGGGGCAATGGGGAGTCTATGCTAAGGAGTTTGGACTTTATCCAGTGAGGAATGGAGAATCACGGAAAGGATTTAAGAAGGAAAGCAGTGATTGGGCTTGCATGCTGGCTACAGTGTGTGAGAAGGAGCCGCAGGCAGAGAGCAGAGCCAAAGCCCACCAAAGGGCTCAGGGACAAGGTAATGAAGCCTGGTGAGTCAAGGGTGGTTATTGCAAGGAACAGGAAGAAAAGGAAGGGTGAGAGGAGAGCCTATCTAGAGGCAAACAGAGGGGAGGCAGCTCAGGCGGCCAGTTTCTGTCCAGGCTCTGGTCTGAGTGGTCTGGTGGAAACTCAGAAGACAGATCAGCACTGGAGGTGGTGGTTTTGGTGTGCTGGGAGGGATAAGGAAGGGTAGTACTGGGAAAGAAGACTGTGCTTCAGGTGACGTGCATGTGGGGCACCCAGGGACTCAGGGTCAGGGGGCATTCAGGTGATGACAAAGTAGGAGATAATGAGAAAATGCCTTAAGAGCAGGATGAAGAAGGAAAGGAACCAGGTCTCAGAGAGAAGCCCAGGGAGTACCAACATAAAGGGCAGGTGAGTGGAACACAGATGGTGGCCAGATAAGTGGTAGAAGGAAGAGAAGGTATGAATGCTAAGAGGCTATTTTTTTCTCTCATTTAAAAAAAATTTTGAAATTTTTTTATTAAATCATATACACATAGATCATGCATACATTAATGCATTTATGGGGTACAATGTGCTGATTTCATATAGAATTAAGAACGCTTACATCACAGTGGTTAATATAGACCTCATCTTGTTTACTTAATTGTGTTAAGACATTTATACTCTATACTAATAGATCCGACATGTACCCTTTCATTATGCACCATAGGTGTGATCACACCATTCATCCTCTCTTGATCAAAACTCCCCCCTCTCTTCCCTTCCCCTCCCCTCTCTCTTTCATCTTGGGCCATAGTTGTGATCTATTCTTCATATGAGAGTGTGAGTGATTGTAAATTGGTTTCATACTAGTACTGAATACATTGGATATTTTTCTTCCATTTTTCAGATACTTTGCTAAGTAGGATATGTTCCAGCTCCATCCATGTAAACATAAAAGAGGTAAAGTCTCCATCCTTTTTTAAGGTTGCATAATATTCCATGGCATACTTATACCATAATTTATTAATCCATTCATGTGTTGATGGGCACTTGGGATTCTTCTATGACTTGGCTATTATGAATTGAGCTGCAATGAATAATATGGTGCAAATATCTTTCTGATAAAGTGATATTTGGTCTTTTGGATATACACTTAGCATAGGAATTGCAGGATCAAATGGCAGGTCTATTTTTAGATCCATGAGTATTCTCCATACTTCTTTCCAAAAGGGATGTATTAACTTGCACTCCTACCACTCTCCACATCCACACCAACATCTGTAGTTTTGAGATTTTGTTATGTAAGCCACTCTTACAGGAGTTAGATGATATCTCAAAGTGGTTTTTATTTGCTTTTCTCTGATGATTAAAGATGATGAGTATTTTTCCATGTGTCTGTAGGCCATGTGCCTATCATCTTCAGAGAAGCTTCTGTTCAAGTCCCTTGCCCACAATGAAATGGGATTACTTGTTCTTTTCTTATTAAGAAGTTTGAGTTCTCTGTGGATTCTGGTTATAAAAACTTTGTCAGAAGCATAACCTGCAAACATCCTCTCCCATTCTGAGGTCTGCCTGCTTGCTTTACTTATTGTGCTCTTGGCTGTGCAGAAGCTTTTTAGTTTGATCAGATCCCAGTAATGTATTTTTGGTGTTAGTTCAATTGCCCAGTGGGTCCTACTAATAAAGTATTCTCCCAGGCCAATTTCTTCAAGTGTTTATCCTGCACTTTCTCCAAGAATCTTTATAGTTTCATGTCTTAAGTTTAAATCTTTTATCCAGTGAGTGATAATCTTTGTTAATGATGAAAGGTGTGGGTCCAGTTTCAGTCTTCTATAAGTCGCCGGCCAATTCTCCCACCACCATTTGTTAAATAAGGAATCTTTCCCCCAAGTTATATTTTTGATGGGTTTATCAAAGATCAAATGATGATAAGTGTCTGGGTTCATCTCTGTTCCATATATCTACCTCTCTATTTTTGTGCCCATATCATGCTGCTTTGATCACTATAGATTTATAGTACAGTTTGAAGTCTGGTAGCATGATTCCTCCTGAGTAATGTCTTGGCTTATTTCTGAGTAATGTCTTGGCTATTCAAGGTTTTTCTGGTTCCATGTAAAATGTAGTACTATTTTTCCCAGATCTTTAAAGTATGACAGAGGTACTTTAATAGGGATTGCATTAAATCTGTAGATTGCTTTGGGTAGTATGGACATTTTAACAATGTTGATTCTTCCCACCCATGAGCATGGTATGTTTTTCCATTTGTTGACATTTCAGCTATTTCTATTCTCAGAGTTTCATAATTCTCTTTATACAGATCTTTCACTTCCTTTGTTAGGTAAACTCCCAAATATTTCATCTTCTTTGGCACAACTGTAAAGGGAATAGAGTCCTTGACTGTTTTTTCAGCTTGACTATTATTGGTATATACAAAAGCTACTCATTTGTGAGAATTGATTTTATATTTGAGATGCTACTGTATTCCTTGGTCCCTTCTAAGAGTTTTATCATTGAGTCCCTGGGGTTTTCCAGGTATAAAATCATATCATCTGTGAAGAGTGAAAATTAGATCTTCTCTGACCCTATTTGTGTAGCCTTGATTGCCTTCTCTTGCCTGATTGCAATGGCTAAGACTTCCATTACAATGTTAAAAAGCAGTCGAGACAAGGGCAACCTACCTGGTTCCTGATCTGAGTGGAAATGTTTTCAATTTTACTCCATTCAATAGGACATTGGCTGTGAATTTGCTGTAGATGGCTTCTATCAGTTTAAGAAAAGTCCCTTCTATACCTATTTTCTTACATGTTCTGATCATGAAAAGATGCGGATATTGTCAAAAGCTTTTTCTGCATTTACTGAGAGAATCATATGGTCTTCTTTTTTTAGTTTGTTCATGTGATGTATTTTATTTATAGATTTATGTATATTGAACCAGTCTTGAGACCCTGGGATAAAACCCGCTTAGTCTTGGTGTGTAATTTGTTGGTTGTGTTGCTGGATTCTGTTTGCTTGGATTTTATTGAATATTTTTGCATCTATATTCATTAAAGATATTGGTCTATGGTTTTCTTTTTTCGTTGGGTCTTTTCCTGGTTTGGGGATCAGGTGATATTTGCTTCATAGAATGTGTTGGGAAGTATTCCTTCTTTTTTGATGTTTTGGAAAAGGTTAAGTAATATAGGTACTAGTTTCTCTTTAAAGGTTTGGTAGAATTCTGATGTGAAGCCATCTGGTCCTGGATGCTTCCTTTTTGGGAGAGTTTGTATAGTTGATTCTATTTCAGTACTTAATATAGATCTGTTCAACATTTCCAATTCTTTCTGATTAAGTCTAGGAAGTTGGCATGCTTCCAAATATTGGTCATTTTCTTTCAGATTTTCATATTTCTCAGAATAAAGTTTTTATAGTAGTCATTGAGGATTTTTTGAATTTCTGAGATGTGTGTTGTTACTTCACCTTTGTCATTTCTGATTGATGATACTATGGACTTTAATTTTCTATTTTTGGTTAGGTTGGCCAAAGGTTTATCAATTTTGTTGAATTTTTTTCAAAAAATCAACTTTTTGATTCATTGATCTTTTGAATAATTCTTTTGTTTTTGATTTCTTTTAATTCTGATCTAATTTTAGTTATTTCTTTTCTTCTGCTGGGCTTGGAGTTGGAATTTTCTTCCTTTTCCAGTTACTTAAGATGTCCCATTAAGTTATTGACTTTCTCTCTTTCCGTTCTCTTGAGGACGGCTTGCAATACTATAAATTTCCCTCTTAGAGCTGCCTTTGCAGTATCCCACAGGTTCTGATAATTGGTGTCTTCATTATTATTTTGTTCCAAAAATTTGGCAATTTCCTTCTTAATCCCATCTATGACCCAGCTATCATTCAGCATAAGGTTATTTAATTTCCATGTCTTTATATGAGTATGCAGATACCTGTTACTGGTGAGTTCTACTTTTATTGTGTGATGATCTGAGAAAATACAAGGAATAATTGCTATACTTTTAAATTTTCTGAGGTTAGACTTGTGACCTAAGATGGGATCAATTTTAGATGATGTTCCATGGGCTGATGAGAAGAATGTGTATTCAGTTTTGTTAGAATGAAATGTTCTGTAGATGTCTGTTAATTTCAATTGTTGTATGGTGAAGTTTAAGTCCAAAATTTCTTTGCTTAGTTTCTTTTTTTTTTATTCATAGCCTTCACAGCAATTTCTTAGTTATTGTGTTAAGATATTTATATTCTAAAGATAGCAAATTTCACATGTACCCTTTTAAGATGCACCATAGGTGTGGTCCCACAAATTAGCATCCCTTTACCCATCCTCTTCCCTCTCTTCTCCCCCTTTCCCCTTCTTCTTGGGCTATAATTGGGTTATAGCTTTCATATGAAAGCTATAAATTGGTTTCATAGTAGGGCTGAGTACATTGGATACTTTTTTTCCCATTCTTGAGATACTTTGCTAAGAAGAATATGTTCCAGTTCCTGGAGGATCTATCCAACACTGCCAAAGAAGTGTTAAAATC